>CACVCL010022341.1:10000-42772 GCA_902729485.2 Mus minutoides | reverse complement strand
TTTTAAAATTTGCATTTACCTCATGATAAACAACATTAAATGTCTTTCATAATCAGGTTTGTTGTCTCTGTCCTCTTTGGTGAGGTATTCATTAAGACATTTACCTATTTTAATTAGGCTATTGGTCTTATTGTTGAATATTAAAAGTTCTTTGCATATTTGATCATAAACTCTTTTTTTTTTTTTTTTTTTTTTTTTTGGTTTTTTCGAGACAGGGTTTCTCTGTGTAACCCTGGCTGTCCTGGAACTCACTTTGTAGACCAGGCTGGCCTCGAACTCAGAAAACCGCCTGCCTCTGCCTCCCGAGTGCTGGGATTAAAGGCGTGTGCCACCACGCCCAGCTGATCATAAACTCTTAATCAGGGATGGGTTTTTTTTTTTTTAAATCATTTTCCAAATCAGTGAGTGTTCCTTTTTCTAAAACATAGTTCATGATATAGGTTAAATTGTGTTTCTGAAAACATAGCTCTGAATCTTAACTCCTAGTATCTTTAATGTGAACTTATTCAGAAATGGCTTCTTCATAGATGAAATCAAGTTGCAATGAGATAATAGTAGATTAAATGAAGTGAGCTCTAAATTAAATGACTAGTATCTTAATAGCAGACAAAGAGGGGGTTGTGAGGATGGCTTCGTAGATAAGAACATTTTCTCTGTTAGCATGAAGAGTTGCATTCAAATGCCCATAACCTACATAAAAACGTGAAACATAAGGTGCTAGTCCTATTAGGAACTCTGTAAGTTGCAGAGACCAATCTAACCCATACCCTTCCTTAGCTTCCAGTTGCCTCATTTCCTATCATTACAGATGAGGCGGAATGAAGGCCTGGACATCTATACCCAATGCCTTACTTTTCTGATCTATGATTTGTAGGCTTAGATATTTCACAATCTACTTTAATAAGAGTTCTCAAAGATCTTCCCTTTTAGCCCACCATTCAAAGGTAAGGGAGAAAAGATGGTAAATAGGACAAGGGGATGTGGACATGTTTAGAAGTAGTTCTTTGGGGTGATTCAGGAGTCCCCTTCAGCAGTGACAAGATACCAAAGGTCCTGTTCAGAGTGTCACCCAACACAAATCAAAAGTGGTGACACATTTGGGCAGAAACAGCCAGACCTCTGTCAAATCAGCACAAGTCAACAGAAGTGACCAGTCCAGCTGGAAAACTCTAGAAGTTCTCTGCAAGCCTCTCAATGAAGTGAAGATCAGCAAAGTCATAAGACCATGTCATGGAAGACATGGAAGACCAAAGTCATGGAAGCATTGCACAGTGCTATACAAGCGCACATCATTGTAATGTTGGGACCTACTTACAGTCTCTCCAAAGATCACATGTCCTCTCACAGGTCTGCTTCAGCAAAACATCACATGAAACAACCAGAAATTTCCCCTTCAAGGAACCTAGCTCTCAAACATGTTTTCTGGTGAGTCAACGTACCAGGGTTCATCTCCTTTTCGGACTCATTCACCCATCCTTTCCACCTTCCACAGCTTTGATCCCATGCACCTACCTTTAAAAATCTGCAGTAAACGTCACGTCTAAGTCCTCTCTTTGGAGAATGATGACAGTTCCCTTCCTGTAGGAGTGGGGGCCAGGTGAGGCAAGATGGCTCTGCAAACAGCTTTAGAAAAGTATTTACACGAATTATGATTAACATCAGCAGAAAAAGCACAAACTCTGCTATAATAACGAAATAGCTTTCTGGGGGTCAGCAAATCTATTCACTTAAATAATTCTAACCACTGCGTCTGAGGGTATCTGCCAGAATCCTTCACATCACTACCTGGCTACGGAGGGATAAGACCAAATAACTTGAGTTTTTAAATTATTCAAAACTGGAATTTCTCCAACCGCACTGTACACAGTCACACAAACCTTTCTGCAGTTCTATCGCTGACTCTTATGAGCAATATTATATCATTCTGACAACCTCACAGCATTTAGGGCTTTGTTCTCCATCTCAACATCATTAACTCGGCTTTTTATTGGCTCCAGCTTGTCATGGTTACAAATACCACAGAGTATATTAAAGTCATTTTGTGATTAGCTATACATTTGTAACTCATGTAAGTAACTTGTTTACTTAAAATAAACTTGTCTGATTCGCGGGGGTGGGGTGATGCGGCTATGAATCTCTGTCATGGTCTTATGTTCCCACATTAAATGCCACATTTTCTTGAAGCTGTCGTAAGTTAGGAGTGAATCGCTGCTTGGGGAAACTTCTAAACTGTACCAACCAGAAATTAAAGCTCCTGCCTGTGTAAATGGATTTCATCCTGACATATTTGTTTAGAAATCTTGCGTTCTAACATTTTCTGATTCTATCAGAGTCCCCCCCCACCCGACCCCCTGCCCAGAGTGTGTGAGCTGGTGGAAAGACTGGAAACTTACTTCTTCAGGACTACTTTATTCTCGGTTCTAGCTTTGCTTGTCCTGGAATATGTGCTTTCTACTCAGCAGCCTGGTCTGCGTTGCTCCATGTGCGCCACTGCAACATTCAAGCAGAAATGTGTTTGATGTATTGCAAAGCAAAACATTGCAAAACTTTCAAAATCCAAATTATCCGTGAGGGTACATATATCTATATTTTTATTATTATACATTTTTAATTAAAAGAATTATTTACATCACCTACTCCCTTCCTTGTCCTTTCTCTGGTTTCTTTCAGGTCCCCACCCTCCATTGACTCTGCATTGTGCCCAGTTATGGTTTTCTGTGATGGTCTCCATTTGCTATAAAGAGAAGCTTCTTTGATGGAAGCCAGTTGCCATAGGTATAAGGCTCAGATTTAGAATATAGTCAGAAATTATGCTCCTCTACAAATTGGTGGTAGTAGATTCTCTACTAAGATCCACGACTTCACTGGCACCAGTTAAATGGTAAGGTCTGTAGTCCCAGGCATAGTTTCATGCCTTAAGTCGAGCTAGACATCTGTTGTTTACCACCAACAGCAATACCACTTATTACACCTATGTGACTATTTTGCATGATGTTCATTGTTAAGGCTCGTAAGTATTGTAGCTATTAATTAAGGCCCCCTCTGGGAGGCGTGTACAGTGTTTTCTTGTACCATAGGAAATAGACCACAGATATGAGGCTTTCAGGTTAGATCCAGCTCAAATAATCTGAGTCCCATGTCCTAAGGGTATGATGTCTTCAGCAAAGTGGGGTTTTTCTCCAACCTCTGAGAGACAACCAAGGGCAATAGCCATAACCTATGTTGTTTTGGGCATTACTTGGACAACCTTGATTAACTCCACTTGAAAGGAATTTCCTTTCATGCTCAGTACTGGGGGCTTGTTAATATATGGTTCTTAGTGGACGTATTGTCAGCTCAAGTGGCTTACATTCAAACATATGCCCACACATATGTATTGTGTATGATTTTAGGTAAATGTAAAATGAGATCCCTTGAAGCTTAATCTAACAGCCTTAGTTGTTTCTGTTTCTCTATTTTCTGCTTCATGTAACCTGTATCCTGCTAATTGACCAGTCTTCTTCCATTTTAGAAAAATAAAATAAAATCCTGCTTTACTATTGGACAGTGCATGTTGCCATTTATTATCAGCACAACCAGTGCCACAGTCAGTGACACAGAGGCTTGCAAAGCATTTGAACACATGCAGAATTCACACAGAACTGGGATTTATACTTTTTCTTCTTGAAACCTCCTTGGGATGCCTCAGTCTGGAGGTTGATGCCGTGTGGCCAAGACACAGGATTGAATGTTCAGAGTGCCTCAGAAAAGTGCTCAATGTCTAGACTCGTAGGTATCCAATGGTTTGGCTGTTAACATTCAAGCAAACAGCAGACCGTGGCTGCTAAACAGCAGATTCTAATAATTAAACCAAATCAATGCAAAGGATGCAAGATTAAAATATCAGCTATCTTCTAAGATTCTAGTGTGGTGCAGGTGGTTGCATTTTTGTCAAGATTTTGTCTCTTACTGTTTATTGTAATGCTAAGTGCTGGCCTCAAAGATTTAGAGTCTGCATGCAGCTTGAGGGACCCTGCCCTTAGTTAATTCTGATTGGTAAATAAAGATGCCAGCATCCAACAGGGAGAAGAGACATGGGAGGGTGTTAGGATTCCCTGGCTAGGGACCATAAAGAAGGAGAAGGGGTCAAGAAGGGAAGCTGCCATGAAAGAGGAAGAACATGCAGGAGAGAGAAGGAGAATCACAGTGGGCTAGCTGAGCCATAAAAACACAGCCATGTGTGCAGGCCAATTGGAGTTAAGAGCAGCCCAGATGGAATATAGAAATTAGAAAGTAGTGACTCAAGAGTCATCAGGAGGAAAGTGGATTCTAACCACGAGGAGGGTAGGCATATAAAAATGTAAATGGTGTGTGTAACTTTCATTGGGGACCATAAATGGTCAAAGGCAGGAAGAAATCCCAAGCCGAGATAATTTTTATTTAATATTTTGACTACAATTTTTATCACCACTAGGTAGTTGTGGGAGAATGATAGCAAAAATAAAAATAGATAAAAATATTTACATCTGTGGATATCTTTATCCCACAGTCTTCATTGAAAATGCACTGTCCAAGATTTTGTCTTTTTTTTTTTTTTTTAATGTTTTTTTGGTTTGGTTTTTTGGTTTTGGTTTTTTGGTTTGGTTTTGTTTTATTTTTACATCCATAGTTCAAATATCAAAAACATCTGGTTGAATTAAAGCTGCACTTCTTTGGGATGTGTAGATCTATTTCGTGAATGAGAATTACCACTGAAGTGTATGTGTCCATTAGAGCAAATTTCCTGCAGATAGGGGCATGAGACTGTTTTTATCAACGAAATTCAGAGTGTATGTTTGGTGGTTTGAGTGAGAAATGTCCCCTGTAGACTTGCCTATTTGAATACTTGGTGGGTCTCTTTTTGGAGATTTCTGAACCTCTGTGAGGAGTATCCATGCTGGAGGAAGTATGCCACGGGGGTCAAGCTTTGAGGGTTTGTAGCTTAGCCCTAATTTCAAGCTACAATCACAGCTTTCTGTTCTGGTGAGTCAGTCTGCTCCTGCCCCTGCCCCTGCCCCTGCCCCTGCCCCTGCCCCTGATCCTGACCCTGACCCTGACCCTGACCCTGACCCTGCTTCTCTCCCTCTCTCCCTCCCTTTTCCATTGTCTCTCCTTTTCCTAGTAACTGAGTTAAGGTTTCACTCTCCCTTTCCCATTGTCTCTCCTTTTCCTAGTTATTGAGTCTAAGGTTCTCTCCCTCTCTCTCCCTTTCCCATTGTCTCTCCTTTTCCTAGTCACTGAGTCTAAGGTTTCACTCTCCCTTTCCCATTGTCACTCCTTTTCCTAGTCACTGAGTCTAAGGTTTCACTCTCCCTTTCCCATTGTCTCTCCTTTTCCTAGTTATTGAGTCTAAGGTTTCACACGTGCAAATGCTCTTCTACTGCTGAGTTTAATCTCAGCCCTAAATATCTTTTCTGACTAGCAAAATTCCAAGTTATGGGTAAGAAGGAACACTAGGAATGACAGAATTAAAATGTCTCATAACTTTGCTTTATCCATAAAACAAACTCAAAACTACCAGCAGGGGGCAATCAACAATGTGATTACTAAAACCAACTGATTTTATTTTTTGTAGCTTGCCCTTAGGGTATAACTCACTAAGGATATTCAAGGTATTATATTTTCTTGGAATAGTTCCTTCCCCTATGCTATGTTGGCCAGCATAGGAGTACTGAGTTAGTTTGCTTGACATGTAAATTTTGGGAAAGTTTTTATTTGATTTGACTTTGCAACTATGCAAAAATATTTACATAAAGCTTAAGTCAAATCTGTACAAAAAATATTTTCAAAGTTTAGTCTCATGATGTCCCATCCATTTCGTCCTGTAGAATATGTTTGTGTTTCTCTATAATCATTTTAAAAATAAGTGGAGTATTATGGCTTATTTGATTTTCTCTATACTATCTGTTTTTTATCTAACAGCATATCTAGGAGATTATATAATGATCTTCTACCATTTCATTTTATCCTGTGTACCTTAGCATCCATTGGATGATTCAGCTTGTGTCCTCATTCTCGATGATTTTGTTGTTTCTATAACAAGCAACCTTTTTTGATATGCACTTTTATATTTTGCCAGTAAAATGAATGATATGTCTAAAAATGAGTCTGCCAGCAGGATCGCTCAACAGATAAAGGCATTTGCTGCCAAGCTTGACAACTTCAGTTTCATCTCCAGATCCCATATTGTAAGGGAGAGAACTAATTCCCACAAGTTGTTTGCTGACTTTCAGGTGTATGCCAAGGCCCATGTGCACCCCAACACATACACATAGAATGAATGAATGAATGAATGAATGAATGAATGAAGAAATAAATGAATGCAAGATTTTTCTCTAAATGGCAGTGTGATTTTTTTTTTTAAAGAGTGTCAAATTCTATTTTGATACCTATCAGGAAAAATTCAAATATGCTTACTTTTCTTTGTCTTTGACAATTTGGACATGTAAAATACTTGGATTTAACTCCTATTCTGGGAATGAAATCATGGTTTCCTCTCAGGGTAATGAGACACTTGCATGTGTCTCATGGGGGAAATGAAACGTTTCCAGCTAATTACCATTTACAGTTTTGTGTATAAATTTCTTTATTTTCTTCCACTCATCTTTTCCTTATATGTTTATGTTGATCTTCTATATTTTTAGAATTTGTTCATATATAATGAGCCTCAACCTTTCTAAAATATTTTGTAAAATGGGATTCAAGCACAGGGATTCATCTGTTTTTCTGTTCAGGTTCAACTTTTTTGCACAAGGTGTTCTCTACTCTTGGGTTTTCTTTGTTCTCTTAAATTTTATTTTAGATAGGGAAGCTTGCAGGCATTGCCTTGGCATCTGAACATAAGGTCTTGTACATCCCAAGAAAACTGACTACTCCTGAGCTGCAACCCAGCCTTTTCAACTTCCTATTGTGATACAGGGTCTCACTAAGAGTTTATAAAAGTCTGTAGCCCAACCAGGCCTGAAAATGTGATTGTCTAGCCTCAGTTTCTCATGTTACTGTAATCATAAATTTCAGTGACAAGGCTCAACTTGGCTTTCCTTTCATCAATAATCGAATGCATATGCCTTTACTTAGTTTAACCTTGGATTTTAGTGATAACAATAACTTTTACTATTTTCAGGTTAAAGGTAAGAACAGAGATATACTTACATTTTTTTCCTTTGAATTTTCAATATCTAGTCCCTGAAAACCTATCTTAGTATGTGGTTATGAGATATATGCTCATATTACCTCCCTTTTGGCCTCTTTCTGCAAAGCAGTAATTCAGAATACTTGTCTTCCGATTCTCTTCCTCCACAACAGTTTTAGACTGCATATCTGTATTCTCAATGGCTAAGTTTAGCAAACTAAAGTAAGAAAAAAAAAACTAGATGTCTGACTCATGTATATCCAGTGAACAATTACCCTGTATTCCTTTTTAGCCATAAATGCAATATTAAATACTGAAAAACATTGGTGATGAACAATGAAACATTTTAAAAATAAAATATTCTATCTGGAAGGTGTTTCAAATTCTAGAAAATGACACATGCCTTTCAGAAAGAAAGAGTAAAATAAGAGTGATATTACCTTTAAAGCATGTTTTTTTTTTTTTAAAGTAGTTCTTCTATCTTGGAGATATATCATGAGAAAAAAATTGAATGTTAGTAATCTAATTTTGAAATCTCAATGGTATTATACGAAGTAGAGCCCTTTTATTGTAGACTCCCATTTAGTGACTGTAAGTTCATGATGCTGGTGGTGGCAGCTGTAGCTCTTTCTTTCCTCTGTATTGGCTCCAGAATTGGAGGAAGGTGCCATGGATGGAAAGGCATAGTAGATGTCACAAATTAAAGGGGTCATTTTTGATCATCTTAATATTGCTCTTCCCTCTGTCACAGATGCTCAATAGGAAAACAGACACTTTCAAACTCAGCATCTATCAAAATCCTACCTATGCACCACTCCTTGAGGCTTGCAATAAAAAGTATATGAGGTTTCACACTGAAAGCACTTCTGTGCAGACTAAAGAGAACAGAGGAAGAATGAAATGCTATAGCATTGGAAATGTTTTTAAAGCATCACCCTCTGGGCATTTAAAGAAATACACACAAACAAAATAGAGTTGAGCTGGGGGAATCATAGCATAAGATAGTACAGAGATACAAAGTACTCAGCTAGCATGCACTGGGGACCTAGATGTAAATCCTAAAGGAAGAAGGAATGAAAAGGAAAGCAGGAAAAGAAGAGGGAGTTGAGAAGGAAGAAGAGGAAAGATAGATGGAGAGAAGGAGACAAGAAATGAGGAAGAAGAGGTGTCTTCCCAGGAGGGCTTTGCCTGCCAGAGCTCATGAGGGAGCCATCTTGGGTCCCAGGTCCCTCAGAGACCAGTCTGCATGGGTGAGAGTCTGGGCTGCAGAAGCAACACAGCTTCTGGGACAGACCCAGTTTCGAGCTCCAGACATCTGGACACCTTCCCCGCCAGAGGAGAGGTGTGCTCCTCGGAGGGATCTGCCTGCAGGAGCAGGTGAAGGAGCCATCGTGGGTCCCGGATTCCTCAGAGACCAGTCTGCACAGGTCAGCTCACAGACTGCAAAGGGTGAGATGGAGACTGCTAAGCAACACAGTTTCCGGGACAGGCAGAAGCAACAGAGCTTCAGGGACAGATCCAGTTTAGGGCTCTAGATATCTGGGCACCCTCACCGCCTGAGGAGAGGTGTCCACCCAAGATGGCTTTGCCTGCTAGAGTTCGTGAGGAAGCCAACTTGGGCCCTGGGTCCCTCAGAAACCAGCCTGTGCAGGTGAGCATGCAGGCAGCAGAGGCAACACATCTTCTGAGAAAAGCCCTATACCTGGCCTTCATCTTTAGCCAAGAGGCAGGTCTGGACACCAGACCTCATTGCACCTTCCCTGCAAGATAAGAGCTTGCCTGCACAGACTACTCTGACCACTGAGACTCAGGAGAGAGCTGGACTCCCAGGAATGCTGACAGAGGCTAACAGAATCACAGGAGGAACAAGCTCCAATCAGAGACAACTATAACAACTAACTCAGAGATTACCAGATGGCAAAAGGCAAAGGTAAGAATCTTAATAACAGAAACCAAGACCACTCACCATCATCAGAATCCAGCACTCCCACATCAGCCAGTCCTGGATACCCCAACACACCTGAAAAGGAAGACTCAGGTTTAAAATCATATCACATGTTGCTGATAGAGGATATGAAGAAGAACTTTAATAACTCACTTAAAGAAATACAGAACACTGCTAAAAAGGTAAAAGTCCTTATAGAGGAACCACAAAAAAAAAAAAATTGCTTAAAGAACTACAGGAAAATCAACTAAACAGGCGATGGAATTGAAAAAAAAAAAATCCAGGACCTAAAAAGGGAAGTAGAAAAAAATAAAGAAAACCGAAAGTGAGACAACTTTGGAGATAGAAACCCTAGAAAAGAAATCAGGAACCATAGATGTGAGCATCAGCAACAGAATACAAGAGATGGAAGAGAGAATCTCAGGTGCAGAAGATTCAATAGAGAACATGGGCACAACAATCAAAGAAAATGCAAAATGGAGAAAGATCCTAACTCAAAACATCCAGGAAATGCAGAACACAATGACAAGACCAAACCTGCAGATAATAGGAGTAGATGAGAAAGAAGATTTTCAACTTAAAGGGCCAGCAAATATCTTCAACAAAATAATAGAAGAAAACTTCCCAAACCTAAAGAAAGATATGCCCATGAACATACAAGAAGCCTACAGAACTCAAAATAGACTGAACGAGAAAAGAAATTCCTCTAGACACATAATAATAAGAAGAACAAATGCACTAAATAAAGATAGAATATTAAAAGCAGTAAGGGAAAAAGGTCAAGTAACATATAAAGGCAGGCCTATTAGAATTACACAAGATTTCTCACCTGAGACTATGAAAGCCAGAAGATCATGGACAGAGATTATACAGACACTAAGAGAACACAAATGCCAGCCCAGGCTACTATACCCAGCAAAACACTCAATTACCATAGATGCAGAAAGCAAAGTATTCCATGATAAAACCAAATTCACACAATACGTTTCCACCAATTCAGCCCTTCAAAGGATAATAAAGGGAAAACACCAACACAAGGACGGAAAATACACCGTAGAGAAAGCAAAAAGGTAATCATTCAACAAACCTAAAAGAAGACAGCCCCAAGAACAGAATCCCAACTTTAACAACAAAAATAACAAAAAGTAACAATTACTTTTTTTTAATTTCTCTTAACATTAATGAACTCAATTCCCCAATAAAAAAGACATAGACAAATAGACTGGTTACACAAACATGACCTAACATTATCCTGCTTACAGGAAACACACCTCAGGGACAAAGACAGACACTACCTTAGAGTGAAAGGCTAGAAAACAATTTTCCAAGCAAATGGTCCAAAGAAACAAGCTGGAGTAGCCATTCTAATATCGGATAAAACTGACTTCCAACAAAAAGTTATCAAAAAAGACAAGGAGGGGCACTTCATACTCATCAAAGGTAAAATCAACCAAGATGAACTCTCAATTCTGAATATCTATGCTCCAAATACAAGGGCAGCCACATCCATTAAAGAAACTGTAGTAAAGCTCAAAGCACACATTGCACCTGACACAATAATCATGGGAGATTTCAAAACCCCATTCGCACCAAGAGATAGATCCTGGAAAGAGAAACTAGATAAAAAAAGAGAAAATAGATATCTACACAACATTTTATCCTAAAACAAAAGGATATACCTTCTCAGTGCCACATGGTACCTCCTCAAAAATTGACCAGATAATGGGTCACAAAACAGGCCTCCACAGATACAAAAGTATTGAAATTATCCCATGCATCATATCTGACCACCATGGACTAAGTCTGATCTTCAATAACAACATAAATAATGGAAAGCCAACATTCACGTGGAAACTGAACAATATTCTACTCAATGATTCCTTGGTCAAGGATGAAATAAAGGAAGAAATTAAAGACTTTCTAGAGTTTAATGAAAATGAAGCCACAACATACCCACACTTATGGAAAACAATGAAGGCAGTACTAAGAGGAAAACTTATAGTGCTGAGTGCCTCCAAAAAGAAACTAGAGAGAGCATATACTAGCAGCCTGACAGCACACCTTGAAGCTCTAGAACTAAAGGAAGCAAATTCACCAAAGAGGTGTAGATGACCGGAAATAATCAAATTCAAGGCTGAAATCAACCAACTAGAAACAAAAAGAACTATTCAAATAATCAACCAAACTAGGAGCTGGTTCTTTGAGAAAATCAGTAAGATAGGTAAAACCTTAACCAGACTAACTAGAGGGCACAGGGACAGTATCCTAATTAACAAAATCAGAAATGAAAAAGGAGACATAACAAAAGAACCTGAGGAAATCCAAAACATCATCAGATCCTACTACAAAAGGCTATACTCAACAAAACTAGAAAACCTGGATGAAATGGACAATTTCCTAGACTGATACCAGGTACCAAAGTTAAACCAGGATCAGATAAACAATCTAAACAGTCCCATTTCCCCTAACGAAATATAAGCAGTCATAAATAGTCTCCCAACCAAAAACAGCCCAGGACCAGATGGGTTTAGTGCAGAGTTCTATAATACCTTCAAAGAAGATCTACTTACAACTCTCCTCAAACTATTCCACAAAATAGAAACAGAAGGTACTCTACCCAATTTATTCTATGAAGCCACAGATACTCTGAAACCTAAACCACACAAAGATCCAACAAAGAAAGAGAACTTCAGACAAATTTCTCTCATGAATATCAATGCAAAAATACTCAATAAAATGCTCGCAAATGAAATCAAAGAACATATCAAAATGATCATCCATCATGACCAAGTAGGCTTCATCCCAGGAATGCAGGGATGGTTTAATATACAGAAATCCATCAACGTAATCCACTATATAAACAAACTCAAAGACAAAACCACATGATCATCTCTTTAGATGCTGAGAAAGCATTTGACAAAATCCAACAACCTTTCATGATAAAAGTCTTGGAAAGGTCAAGAATTCAAGGCCCATACCATTTTATACATAATAAAAGCAATGTATAGCAAACCAGTAGCCAACATCAAACTAAATGGAGAGAAACATGAAGCAATCCGACTAATATCAGGGACTAGACAAGGCTGCCCACTTTCTCTCTACCTATTGAATATAGTACTTGAAGTCCTAGCCAGAGCAATTCCACAACAAAAGGAGATCAAGGGGATACAAATTGGAAAGGAAGAAGTCAAAATATCACTCTTTGCAGATGATATAATAGTATATATAAGTGATCCTAAAAATTCCACCATAGAACTCCTAAACCTGATAAACAGCTTCAGTGCAGTAGCTGGATATAAAATTAACAAAAACAAATCAATGGCCTTTCTGTACCCAAAGGATAAATGGGCTGAGGAAGAAATTAAAGAAACAACACCCTTCACAATAGTCACAAAGAATATAAAATACCTTGGTGTGACTCTAACTAAGGAAGTGAAAGATCTGTATGACAAGAACTTCAAGTCTCTGAAGAAAGAAATTGAAGAAGATCTAAGAAGATGGAAAGATCTTCCATGCTCATGGATGGGCAGGATTAATATAGTCAAAATGGCTATCCTGCTGAAAGCAATCTACAGATTAAATGCAATCCCCATCAAAATTACAATTCAATTCTTCACTGAGTTAGAAAGGGCAGTTTGCAAATTCATCTGGAATAATAAAAAACCTAGGATAGCAAAAACTCTTCTCAACAATAAAAGAACCTCTGGGGGAATCACCATGCCTGACATTAAGCTGTACTACATAGGAATTGTGATAAAAACTGCATGGTACTGGTACAGCAACACACATATAGATCAATGGAATAGAATTGAAGACCCAGAAATGAATCCACACACCTATGGTCACTTGATCTTTGACAAGGGAACTAAAACCATCCTTTGGGAAAAAGACAGCATTTTCAACAAATGGTGCTGGCACAACTGGTGGTTATCATACAGAAGAATGCAAATTGTTCCATTATTATCTCCTTGTACAAAGTTCAAGTCTAAGTGGATCAATGACCTCCACATAAAACCAGAGACACTGAAATTTATATAGGAGAAAGTGGGGGAAAACCTTGAAGATATGGGCACAGGGGAAAAATTCTTAAACAGAACACCAATGGCTTGTGCTATAAGATCAAGAATTGACAAATGGAGCCTTATAAAATTGCAGAGATTCTGTAAGGCAAAAAACACTGTCAATAAGACAAAAAGTCCACCAACAAATTGGGAAAGGACTTTTACCAATCCTAAATCTGATAGGGGACTAATATCCAACATATACAGAGAGCTCAAGAAACTGTACTCCAGAAAATCAACCCCATTAAAAAATAAGGTACAGCCCAAGCTGGGTTAGGGTGTCCTTGCAGGGTATCTGAGCTAAACTTCACCAAATAATAGCTGTTTGTATTTTGGCTGCTGCAGGAGCCATTTTAGAAATAAATACCTTCCCTTAATTGATGAAAATGAAAATACAGAAGAAAGAGAAGCAGTTGTCCAAGTTAAGAGCTTTGAATCACTCCCCAATGTCGGATGCCTCTGTTAACTCTGACTGCAAATCTCCGTCACCATTTGATTGCAGTCCTGATCAGGNAAGAGGGGACAAAGGGAAGCAAGGACAGAGAGCCTAAGCCAAAGAGGAAGCGAGAACCTAAAGAGCCAAAAGAACCCAGCAGGGCCAAGGAGCCGAAGAGAGCCAAGGAGCCCAAGGAGACAAAGCAGAAAGATGGTGTCAAGAAGCCCCGGAAGGCCCGGGAGGCCTCCGGTACTAAGGAAGGTAAAGAGAAGAGGAGTCTGCAACCCTATAGGTGGAACAACAATATGAACTGACCAGAACCCCCAGAGCTTGTGTCTCTAGCTGCATATGTAGCAGGAGATGGCTTAGTTGGCCATCATAGGGAAGAGAGGCCCTTTGGTATTGCAAACTTTATATGCAATACAGGAGAATGCCAGGGCCAAGAAGTAGGAGTGGGTGGGTTGGGGAGCAGGCGGGGGGTCGGGGGGGGGGGATAGAGGTAACTTTCGGGATAGCATTGAAATGTAAATTAAGAAAATATCTAATAAAAAATCTGATTTAAAAAAGAAATGAGGAAGAGAGGGTAAAGCTTAATTCAGTGACAATTAAATATGTTTATCTTCTTTTCTAGTTTGAAAACAATAAAACAGCAATGACCCATTTGCTATTGAAGGGCACAGTTTGAGAACCGTCAGGAGCACCAACAATCATCATAATCCAAGTAAGGTATGTGCTACATCACTACCTAAAACAATAGCTAGGACTTTAAAAATTCATTTCCATCAGACCTCACTGTGCTAATCATCATCCATAGGTCTATGTTGTTCATGAGGGTATAAACCCTTGCTGGAGCTAAGTGTCCTAGTACAACCTGAATGTCAATGTAATACTGTGAAATTATAAAACAGGTATGAAGAGAAACATGTATGTATGTATGTATGTATGTATGTATGTATGTATACATACACACACACACACACACACACACACACACACACACACACACACACACACACTTTATTTCCAAACGGTTACCCAGTCAGTAATCCTAAAAAAAAAAAAAAAAAAAAAAATACCCTGTTTTTTTTTTTCCTCAACAATTTTGAGATGTTGCTTGTATTGGGTACCACATTTGCATAAGACATTGTTTCTAATTCTGGATTATATGCTGTTCCATTCGTGTTCTGAGCTATTTCCATGCCAATAGCAAACTGCTTTAATTACAAAGGACTTAATCTTATTTTGAAATAGTTGAAACTGGCCTTGCATGATCTTCTATTTCAAACCACTCTCCTGTCATTCTTTCATGGTTGCTCATTTGATGAACCAGGGTAAAGTTTCATACAGGGAGACCCACAGAGCTTCAGTTATAAGTATGATGGGTACTCACCAATGTACCCTCCTGGTGGTCCAACATTTGTCAAGGTGAAGGACATTTGCAACTCCCCAGAAAGCTTCTTCTCTAGTCTCCAGGACAATTATCCTCCAACGTAAATGTGTGCACTTGTGATACATGTGCCTGTGTGCATGCAGAAGCCAGAGGAAGACATCTGGTATCCTGCTCTAGCATTTCACTGTATTCTTCCTTTTTCAGCCCTCACAGTGCTGGGATTGCTGGTATGTGTAAAACCACTCTGTGATTTTTTTTTTTTTTTTTTTGTATGTGGGTACTAGAACAAACTCAGGTCCTGCTGCCTGCACAGTAGGAGAGCTTGTGCACTGAGCCATTTCTGCAGCCAGCAATCATTCTCCTTTATTCCCTCAGATTCATTTTGCCTGACCTCACAAATGCAATTACACAGCATGGGATCCTCTGTGTCTGAACTCTTTTGAACAGTGTATTTTTTTATTATATCCACGCTTAATATGTATCTATATTTATTGCTGTCTAGTGTTTTATTACATGGACAGAACTCAAGTCCATCTTTGTTCTGTTGGGTACTGGGGTTCTTGGCTGTTCTGAATAAGCTTTCCAAAGCACTTGTTTATAGGTTGTTGTTAAAGGTCTGTTTTCTAGTTATCTGAAATAAATAATCCTGAGTGGAATGATCGGATCATTGTGCAGATTTGACTGTGAAAAGCCTTCATTTTCCTCTTAAGGTTCTGTTGCTTCACATTCCCATAAGCAAGACAACTGAGGTTCAGTTGACTAACCTCTTGGCTGAGGTTTAATGGTGTCAAATTTTTAGTTATATATGCCTAGTGGTTATGACACTGTAGAGTAGTACAATTTTAACCTTTGATGCTGGAAACTTAATGATACAAGCTATATTTTGATATATGCATTGGTCATTCCAATGTTTTCCCTTATGAGAATCTCTTAGAACTTTTGTACATTTTTGTTGGATTTATTTTTTGTAACAAGCTTTTGGGAATCCTTTAATTATTTTAGAATCAGATGTCTATAATATATTTTCTGTCAATGTGTGAGTTTTTAATGTGTGTATAACTTGCTATGAACAGTTGCGAATGTGAATTTTGGTTAAAACAAACATTCCAGTTTTATCTCACTTTTTAGAGACTTTTCCAGAAGATGGAACAAAGGACCTCAGGAGTGCTCGGTAGGCACAGAGCTTCCCTGCAGCCCAAGGGCAGCTTTCAATGTAGAGCTGGATTTAGGTTTGTTAACTGGGATTGTTAATAGATTAGTTATACCATTTACATTTATTTATATATTAAATATATTTGGCCTTAGCTCTATGTCCATTTAAGACACTGAATTAATGTGCACAGGAATTCAATATAATTATCTTTTGTGTCTGTTTTGCATTTCACTCAATTTGTTTTATTTCATTTTTTGACTTGGATTTTTTTTGTCCAAATGGTGGTAATAAATAGTTCAATAATAATCTTTTCATTGATATATTTATATAAAAGCACCATTGACCATCCCAATTCAGAAGAATTCTTTTCTATCATTGATCCTATTGCTATTTTTTAAATAATGTATCTCCTATTTCTCTTAGTTAAGAACCATAAGGCAATCAACAAGTCATAATATTCTTTGCATATTTGTCCATTCTACTCTATTTTGGGCAATTATACTCTGTCAACAGTTTCAGGATATATAGCCATTTTATCATTGACATTTGACTCTAGAGGGTAAAAATCTATCTAAGACTCAACTCTAGTCTACTTTAAGTCATAAGTAATTGTTACAAATATATATTGACCCATTTTGCTTTTTTGACATTTTACCATGTAAATTTACCATTTACAAATATTATAAAAGGTAAAATTCATAACTTAGTAGAAATAAATTCTTATTGTTTCCCACAATTTGTTTTTGTAACCCTACAATGCTGAGCCTTTGGAATTAAGGCTATGCCATACAAATGCACATTGCTAGCATGTAGTGAGTAGTATAGGATACTACGTTTTGACCTTGCCACATACTAGCTATATAGTTATTACCCAATTACCTCAGCTTCACAAGCTTTAGATTCCATTGTATATTAGCAATATCTGCATTTTAGAGTCAATGCAAAAACTATCAGTGATTGGCATTAAATACTGAAGACAGTGACAAATCTAGAAGCCAATGCATTTTTCAACTGTTGAACAGAATACATGTTGTCTTGAGATGGCATCCGTGAACCAGGATGGGCATCATGGATTTACTATCTTTCTCTACCCAGTAATAGTAACATGGAAATGTGGCATCGCTGGATAGATGGACCTCTGTGAGCTATGATGAAAAGCACTATGTTGTCTGGTGCATCTCTATACAGAAGCATTAATTAGTAGTATTCACTGTGGATTCACCAGCATTTAATTAACTGGATTAATTGAATTTCCAAAGATTACAGAATGTAAGACAGTATCAAGTTAAAGGGAGTAGATTATAGTTAGAGGTATAAATGTTCTTTTCTGGAAGAGCTCTTGTCTTCTAATACCCCAAGTGACATAGAAATCTATTAAAAATGGCCATCATTAGGGTACACTTCTCTCCTCATCAGATAGACCTCATGACACTTGTGTGGATTCAGTGACTACCTCTGGAGGACAAGTAGGTATAAGTTACAAGCTACTTCATGGTTTTTTTTTTATTTAATGTTTTTCTGACAATATTTAAACCAAAGGATAGTTGCTTGTAAAACACTAGAATTATTTGCCCTGATTAAGAAAACGGGCTACCTGGAAAAATAAAATGAAGAAAAGCAAATAAAAATAAAACATGGTGGTTAGCATATAGTCAACATTTAAAATACCAAGATGCATCCTTAAGTATGTCCTCTAAAATATATGATTCAACGTCTCATGGTTATATAGTAACATTATCATCCATGGTGTTACTATTTTTCATTCAAATTGTATAGTGAATGAAATTTAGGTTCTGTGAGGTGAAATAACTTTTCTAAATTCATTCATCTACAGTTACTCATAACCACATCTTCCACAGATAAGCATATGCATGTTCACACACACATGCATACACACAGAGGGAGAGGGAGGAGGAAGAAAGGTAGAAGACAGAGAGACAGATGGGCAGAGAATTTGGATTATGACTGTACTAGTAATATTAAGTACGTTGTGACTGTTTATTGTTTTGTTTAGACCATCAGATGAGGTTAGTCATTTTGAATATAAAAAACAAGACTAAAATGACTGATTTGCTCAAAATTGTTCAATTAATAAGTGTCCAAGCTCATGCATTTATGATGGAGGAACATAGAGACTTTCATAGATAGATAGATAGATAGATAGATAGATAGATAGATAGATAGATAGATAGATAGATAGATAGATATTTTCGATTGCTGTGACAAAACACTATGATCAAAAAAGCAAGTAGAGGAGCAGAGTTTATTTAACTTACATTTTCACATTTATGTTTAACACCAAAATACATCAGGATGGGAACTGAAGCAGGGCAGGAATCTGGAAGCAGGAGGTGATTGATGCAGAGAGAAGTGCTGCTTATTGTCTTGCTTCTTCTGGCTTCCTCAGTCTGCTTATTATAGAACCCAGGACCACCAGCCCAGGGATGGTGCCACCCATAATGGGCTGGGCCCTTCACAATGGATCACTAATTGTGAAAATGCCTTACAGCTAGATCTCATGGAGTCATTTTCTCAACTGAGGCTCCCTTTTCTCCAGTGATTCTAGCTTGTGTCAAAGTGACACAAAACTAGCCAGTACCATGTCACTGTGCCTTTTTTTCAATAATGTTGAAATCCTATCATTGCTGAGATTTAAGCCTTGAACTTCTAAATATCAAGACTTTGCTCTGTTCTGTGTGGGCAAATTGTTCACTACATAATAAAGAATAAATATCAAATTGGGTAAGCAAAGCTTTTATTGAATTTTTTTATATAATGTAGTATACCACCTGACTTCGTAGAGGCACAGCAGGAGCTCAGAAGATGCTTGTTGAATGAATAAATGTTCATAGAAATAGGAATAAATGTACTGTGTGTAGGAGTGTTATGCACTTTCATGAAGGCAACTGTTTCTATTGTTTTATAAAATATAATCAAAAGTGACAGTGAAAGGTTGTCATAACCAAATTGTGTGAACACAATATCAAAAGCATGTTACCAGAGATGACAGGGACACACTTTCGGGTGCTGCTGGAAAATGAAAAAATGAGTGGTGGCCTAATTAGTACATGTGAGAGTATAAAAACTCATAATCTGGCAGTGAGAAAAAATGGATAGAAAGCCACTTTTCAGTATAGAAGCTACTGTAGCTGGTGAAATGAGAAGCATCAGGACCCTCTGCAAGTGGAAGTGAAGATGCGGTTGTAGGGAGAATGGCTGCTCGAGGAAGCTGACTCTATTTCAACATGACTGCTCTTCACAGTAAGGTGACAATTGTAGGTTAAGTCTCTGCAAAAGGAAAAGAGGATCTTGAGAATAGAGGATGTGAGCTACATTATGTTGTGACAGAATAAACACTCTTTGGTCACAGCAAGGCAAGGCACGTAACTAGTGCACATAAGAACAGTTCAAGATTGGAAAGAGAAAATGCATTGTTGTGAGAAATGACTCCTCACTCTTGCCTTTCATTCACTGGCCAAGGTCAGAGGGGATGCTAACCTGGGACCTGTTTTCTTAATGACCTTGTGAAACCTAAGCTTTGATAGGCAACAGTATCATTACTAAAGGCAAGGGCACTTTAGAGAGTAAAGACCTGTTTTCCTGCCTTAGTTCAAGGCATCCTTTACTTGAGGCCCAGGGATATCCTCCTTATTTCTCATTCTTGATGATGTGATGGATCCCTAGAGATCATGACAAGGTGAGTATACTGTAAGGTATAGCTTGATTCAAGGGGAACTAACTGGTTGAAGAAAAGAGAAAGGAGTGAATTTGTTAAGACCTCAATATACAGCTAGCATGAGAGCGTCTTGCATAAGAAAATATTCTCTCCTGAAATATTAGTTTCATTCGCTTTAGACACATTGTATTCCCATGTTCTTCAAATAACACAAAATCCAGTTTTTACAACAGCAATTTGTGGTAGTAGAATAATATACTGTAATGTTACATAATTATTATTCTTATATTTGTACAGAGATTATGGAGTCTGTGCCTAAGTTTATATCCACAGCTGATTCTGATCACTTCCCTAGAAAATAGTTTTGCTTTATAAAATGTTTAATGAGATTTCTATTTGTATGTGTATATATGAGTGTATATGCACACATTAGTATACATGAGTATGTATACAGGAATATGCATGTGAAGGTCAGAGAGTGTCCTCAATCACTCCCACGTTACTTTTTTGAGATGGAATCTTTCACAAAGCCTGGAGCTAACCAATCAGTTATACATGCTGGCCAATTCCCATAGTTGCCTCCCCAGTGTTGTGGTTACAAGTACACACCACATCCAGTTCTGCAATTCTTTTAATTTTTTTTCTTTACTTTACTTTTCTTTTCTATTTACTTATTTATTTATTTTAATTAGATATTTTCTTTATTTACATTTCAAATGTTATCCCCCTTACTAGTTTCCTCTCCTAAAATCTCTTAGCCCCTTCCTCCTTCCCCCCACCCTCCTGCTGCTCCCCAACCCACACACTCCTGCCTCCTGGCCCTGGTATTACCTTATACTAGGGCATAGAACCTCCACAAAACAAAGGGCATCTCCTCCCATTGATGACCAACTAGGCCATCCTCTGCTACATTTGCAGCTAGAGACATAAGTTCCACCATGTGATTTCTTTGATTGCTGGTTAAATCTGCTCCAACTTGTAATAAGGACACATGCTCCACTATGTTCATAGCAGCCTTATATGCTTATATAATAGCCAGAAGCTGGAAAAAACTCAGATGTCCCTCAACAGAGGAATGGATACAGAAAATGTGGTACATTTACACAATGAAGTACTACTCAGGTATTAAAGACAATGAGTTCATGAAATTCTTAGGCAAATAGATGCATCTGGAGGATATCATCCTAAGTTAGGTAACTCANTGTTCATAGCAGCCTTATATGCTTATATAATAGCCAGAAGCTGGAAAAAACTCAGATGTCCCTCAACAGAGGAATGGATACAGAAAATGTGGTACATTTACACAATGAAGTACTACTCAGGTATTAAAGACAATGAGTTCATGAAATTCTTAGGCAAATAGATGCATCTGGAGGATATCATCCTAAGTTAGGTAACTCAGTCACAGAAGAACACACATGATATGCACTCACTGATAAGTGGATATTAGCCAGAAACTCAGAATACAGTTCTGGAATTCTGAACTTAAGTATGTCCTCATGCTTTTAAAGAAGTCATTTCACTAATTGAGACTTTTTTCAGCTTAGAATTAATTACACTTTATACTTATTTGGGCAATTTGATTTAATACTTGACATCAATTTTTTTTGTCTTTTCTTTTTGATCAAAATATTTAAAAACAATGTTATATCAGTTAAAGAAAAAGTTGAAAATAGAAAACTACTAATTTTCTTTCTTTCATTCTAAGTTACTTTAATGGAAAAACACATGCAAGTCTTACACATCTGAGTAATTTGCATTTTTTAACCCTTTAAATCACTCTTATCAATTCAACCCACATTATATGAAAATCTTGATTATAATAGTAGTGGTTTACTGAAATAAGACAACTCAAGTATTATAATAACTTGTGAATTATATCTCTGTATGTTTCTTACTCATAAGCTCGCCATTCACTCATTCACAGTCAATGGAAGTCTACTCCATAGGTACTTGGTTCAATCATCTTTGATTTTTCACCAATATTCACTTATATCATTAACAAGGCTTGGTTCGTGTTCTTAACTCTTGTTGTGAAGATACTTGTAGAGGCATGAAGTATAACATTTCCCTTTTTACACTTGGCTAATTTGGAATAGAACTTACACATATTTAAGCATAATGGTCTTTAAAGTCTTGCTCTACTCTGCAATTTTTAACAGCTGACCTCGTCAAAAAGTGTTTCACAACACATTGTTCTTCCCTTTATTTGTGGATGTTTCACTTCTTCCTTCTAGGCAGGCACAGGCAACATTAGACCCTAACCAAGGTCTAGGCTCAGTGTTTCACTTCAGGCTGAAACAATACAAGGTACCACCACCCCCTGGGTAGACTTGGAGAATGCTTAAAGCTGCGGATCTCCAAGAGTTCCATCTCTGACAGGTTCACTTGAGACTGTGCAAGGGACTAATACTCACCCCAAGAGACACTTCCACAGCAGGTGGCTGCTGGTGGCCCAGCCTGATGAGGTCTGTGAGCAACTAAAACTGCATGAATGAAGGAAGACATAAGCTGGCCTTATACTCTCTGAGTGTTTGTCTCCCCCAGTACAGAACTGAGAAGGCTACTACACCTGAAATGTGACTCAGACAACAACCCCCTCCCAAAACCTTATGAAATAGCTTGGTGATCTGCTCACAAATCCTGCTTAGCTGTCCCCCACCCCCACCCCCTGCTTCCAACAATACCTGATAGCAGTGAAAATGAATACTGGTACTATTCTGGGTGTGTCATTTGAGGATGAGTGATCAGGGTAGTGCTCTCTGGCTTGGCTATGAGGGGAGACATAAGACTTATACCCAACAATTCCACATGTGTCCTCAGCCAGAGAGGTGAGGGATGAAATCAGAAGTGGCAATGGGAAGGCCTGAACAGAGACAATTTACCTTTGGAATTATTTTTAAAACTGCCAGAAACTTCCTTACCCTGATTATCTACAGAAGTTCAATGGCCAGACATCTTGGAAAGGAAAAAAAAAGTGCCACACCCCTAAACTGTCTACATCCCAGTCAGTTTTCCATGAAGCAGATGGTGCTGTGACATTCTTTGTGAATGTTCAATAATACAGGATCTTTTGAAAGGAGGAGGCAGTATTAAACTCTCCTACCCCTATTGCACTAGGAAGACGTGAGCCATCATGAAATTAAGAAAACACAGGGTGCCTCAAGGTGACTGATGGCCCATCCCCATCTGAGCCATTATTCTTCATGACAAGCATAGATGGTGAATGGCCCACAGTGCTGGGATGTGTACATATATATCCTGTCTGTGTGGATGAGCTTGTGATTTAGTGCTAACAAACATATCGCTTGGAAACAAATAGATGTGCTAATGGGCGAAGATTTAGGCTGCGGAAAGAGTCATCAGTCTCCTGTGCTGTAAGGGTCATTTTCCCTTACTGTGTTGTGCTGTGATATTTTTTAGTCATTTTTTATTGCCTGTGCTTACTTTTCAGTTTTTATACATTATAATTCCAACTTGAATTTCTCTTGTATTACTGAACATTTATTGTTTATCTCCAGGATTTTTTTTACCATAAACTCTTAGCACTGTTACTGAACACATCTATCTATAAAATCTGTCCACCTTTCTATGTAACTAGCTGTCATATAACTACTATACTTTCTTTTATGGTATCTAGGATCGAGTGAAGGACTTCAGGCATGCTGGCAAGAACTCTCCCACTGAACTACATTCCAGTCTGATTTTTTTAATTACGGAATTGGAGGGTTTCTTTTGCCTAACTTAGTATGTTCTTTTGGGAAACATTTATTAAGGCTTTCACAGTTTCATAGCTCCTAGCAGCTTTACCATAGTAGAAGCTAAAATAGAGCTTCTAGAACAGGCAATAAATGGTTGGATGACAACCAAAGATTCAAAACTCGGATATAAATACACTCTAAAAACTAGGCTTCATTATTATTGTTTTCTTTTTATATAATTTTTTGAGGTTGAAATATAATTACATCATTTCTCTTTTCCTTTGTTCCCTCTAACCCTCCTCTCTCAAATTCAGTCCTTCTGGACTCTTTTGTCTTTAACTGCCATTACACACACACACATACACACACACACACACACACACACACAAACTACATAAATTTAACCTGCTCAGTCTGTATAATGAATGTTATTCATATGTATACGATTTCAGAACTAACCACTCAGTATTGGATAAACAATTTTGGGGATTCCTCCCTCTGGAAGATTGTTTCTTCCACTCTCAGCATTCCTGAGCTGCCTATAGTTATTTATTTAATGTTGTGGGCCTATGAGAGTATCCTCTTTCCTTGTTAGTATCTTATTTAGGCGGATATGTTGATGAAACTTCACAGGTGTAGCTTCCTTGACATTTCTAATGGATGCACTCTCACAGCAGACAGCCTGTTCCCCTGACTCTTATAATCTTTCTACCCGTCTTCCATGATGTCTCCTGAGTCTTAGGTCCAGGAGCTATGCTGTAAAATAAGTTGGTATGGGATAGCACTTGATCATTTGTTCTCTGTATTTTGATCAGTTGTGGCTTTCTATATGGATCTCCATCTGTTGCAAGAAGATGTTTTTTGTCCAGTGGGGAGAAAGATACCCTTATCTGTAAGTATAAGAATAAATATTTAGGAGCGCTGGGTCACCTTAGGCACAGGGTTGGCAGACACCACCACGATCCCTAGAGGACTCTCCATGCGATCTTAGGACCACTGATGAATGAGCACAACATCTGTTCCAATCCAATCTCGTGGGACCTGAGACAGCATTAAGGAGGCAGAGAATCTGCCAGACCAGAGGCACAAGTCCCTTCCGGTAGGCATCAGCACCTGATTACCTTGAGAGCAGAGTCTGCAGACACCCGCGCGTTCCCTAGAGGGTTCTTCATGTGATCTTGGGTCCACTGCTGAGTGGAACACAACTTCTGTTCCAATCCAATCTCGGGACCTGAAACAGCATTGGGGAAGCAGAAGATCGGCCAGACCAGGGGCATAGGTCACTTCTGCTTAGCAGCAGTGCCGGGTCATCTTGGGCACAGGGTTGGCAGACACCTCCAAGGTCCCTAGAGGACTCTCCATGCATTCTTGGGACCACAGACCAGACAGCTTCACACTCCTCGAAGGAGACACCACTCCCAGGCACTGTAACACTCCCAGGATCTTAGGACAACAGTATCCCAGGATAACAAGAGCTGGGTCACATGAGTATTTCAGTGGAACCTGACTGCCAAGAACTCAGACACACCCAGAATCTCAGGTTCACAGGAGCCCACAATCAAAGGATTACAGTGATAGCTGGACTCTGAGGAATCCAGAATCAACTGCGATAATAAGGACAGGCTCCAATCAGATATATTGAGGACACCAAGCACTTGAGATAATCAGATGGCAGGAGGCAAGTAAAAGAACAGAAGCAACAGAAACCAGGGTTACTTGGCATCATCAGAACCAAACTCTCCCACCATGGCAAGTCCTGGATATACCATCACACCAGAAACTCAATACATGTATCTAAAGTCACTCCTCATGATGATGATGGAGGACTTTAAGAAGGAAATACAGGAAAACACAGGTAAACAGCTAGAAGCATTTAAAGAGGAAACACATAGGAGAGTTACAGGAAAACAATAGCAAACAGTTGATGGAATTGAATAAAAACATCCAGGACCTAAAAATGGAAGTAGAAACAACAAAGAAAATCTAAAAGGAGATAATCCTGGAGATAGAAACCATACGAAAAAATCAGGAACTATACATATGAGCATCAACAACAGAATACAAGAGATGGAAGAGAGAATCTCAGGTGCAGAAGATTCCATAGAGATCATGGACACAACAATCAAATAAAACACAAAATGCAAAAAGATTCTAACTCAAAATATCCAGGAAATCCAGGACACAATGAGAAGACCAAACCTACAGATAATAGGAGTAGATGAGAATGAAGATTTTCAACTTAAAGGGCCAGTAAATATCTTCAACGAAATTATAGAAGATAACTTACCATACCTAAAGAAAGAGATGCCCATAAACATACAAGAAGCCTACAAAACTCCAAATAAACTAGACCATAAAAGAAATTCCTCCCAACACATAATAATCAGAACAACGAGTGTACTAAATAAATACAGAATATTAAAAGTAGTAAAGCCCGGCGTGGTGGCGCACGTCTTTAATCCCAGCACTCGGGGGGCAGAGGCAGGCGAATTTCTGAGTTCGAGGCCAGCCTGGTCTACAAAGTGAGTTCCAGGACAGCCAGGGCTATACAGAGAAACCCTGTCTCAAAAAACCAAAAAAAAAAAAAAAAAAAAAAAAAAAAAAAAAAAAAAAAAAAAAAGAAAAAAAAAAAAAAAAAAAAAAAAAAANTAACAGACTGGCTAGACAAACAGAACCCAACATTTTGCTGCTTATAGGAAACACACCTCAGGAAAAAAGACAGACAATACCTCAGAGTGAAAGGCTGGAAAACAATTTTCCAGGCAAACGGTCTGAAAAACAAGCTGGAGTAGCCATGTTAATATCAAATAAAATTGACTTTCAACCCAAAGTTATCAAAAAAGACAAGAGGGGGGGGGCACTTCATAGTCAAAAAAAGTAAAATATTCCAAGAGGAACTCTAACTTCTCAATATCTATACTCTGAATGCAAGGGCAGCCACATTCATTAAAGAAACTTTAGTAAAGCTCAAAGCACACATTGCACCTCACACAATAATGGTGGAGACTTCAACACCCCCACTCTCATCAATAGACAGATCCTGGAAACAGAAACTAAACAGAGACACAGTCAAACTAACAGAAGCTATGAAACAAATGGATTTAACAGATATCTACAGAACATGTTAACCTAAAACAAAAGCATATGCCTTCTTCTCAGCAACTCATGGTACCCTCTCCAAAATTGAACATATAATTGGCAACGAAACAGGCCTCAACAGATACAAAAATATTGAAATTGTTCCATGCATCCCATCAGATCACCATGGACTACGGCTGATCTTCAATAACAACATAAATAACAGAATGCCAACATTACGTGGAAACTGAACAACACTCTACTCAATGATACCTTTGTCAAGGAAGAAATAAAGAAAGACATTAAAGACTTTTGAGAGATTAATGAAAATGAAGCCACAACATACCCAAATTTGTGGGACACAATGAAAGCATTCCTGAGAGGAAAACTCATAGCTCTGAGTGCCTCCAAAAAGAAACTGGAGAGAGCAAACACTAGCACCTTCACAGCACACATAAAAGCTCTAGAACAAAAGGAAGCAAATTCACCCAAGAGGAGTAGACAGCAGGAAATATTCAAACTCAGGTGAAATCAACCAAGTGGAAACGAAAAGAATTATTCAAAGAATCAACCAAACCAGGAGCTGGTTCTTTGAGAAAATCAACAAGATAGATAAACCCTTAGCCAGACTCACTAGAGGGCAGAGGGACAGTATCCTAATTAACAAAATCAGAAATGAAAAAGGAGACATAACAACAGATCCTGAGGAAATCCAAAACATTATCAGATCCTACTACAAAAGGCTATATTCAAGAAAACTGGAAAATCTGGATGAAATGGACAAATTTCTAGACAGATACCAAGAACCAAAGTTAAATCAGGATCAGATTAACAATCTGAAGAGTCCCATTTCCCCTAAAGAAATAGAAGCAGTCATTAATAGTCTCCCAACCAAAAAAAGCCCAGGACCAGATGGGTTTAGTGCAGAGTTCCATCAGACCTTCAAAGACGACATAATTCTAGTTCTTCTCAAAACATTCAACAAAATAGAAACTGAAAGTACTCTTCCCAATTCATTCTATGAAGCCACAATTGCTCTGATACCTAAACCACATAAAGATACAACAAAGATAGACAACTTCAGACCAATTTCCCTCATGAATATCAATGCAAAAATACTCAATAAAATTCTCACTAACCGAATCCAAGAACACATTAAAACGATCATCCATCATGACCAAGTAGGCTTCATCCCAGAAATACAAGAATCATTTAATATACAGAAATCCATCAACATAATCCACTATATAAGTAAACTCAAAGACAAAAACCACATGATTATCTTGTCAGATGTTGAGAAAGCATTTGACAAAATCCAACACCCATTCATGATGAAAGTCTTGGAAAGATCAGGAATTCAAGGCCAATAACTAAATATAATAAAAGCAATCTACAGCATACCAGTAGCCAACATCAAAATAAATGGAGAGAAGCAGGAAGCAATTCCACCAAAGTCAGGGACTAGAAAAGTCTGTCCACTTTCTCCTTACCTATTCAATATAGTACTTGAAGTCCTAGCCAGAGCAATTTGACCACAAAAGGAGATCAAGGGGATACAAATTGGAAAAGAAGAAGTCAAAATATTACTATTTGCAGATGATATGATAGTATATATAAGTGCCCCTAAAAATTCCACCAGAGAACTCCTAAACCTGATAAAGAGCTTCAGTGCAGTAGCTGGATATAAAATTAACTCAAACAAATCAATGTCCTTTCCCTACACAAAGGATAAATGAGCTGAGAAAGAAATTATGGAAACAACACCCTTTACAATAGTCACAAAGAATATAAAATACCTTGGTGTGACTCTAACTAAGGAAGTGAAAGATCTGTATGATAAAAACTTCAAGTCTCTGAAGAAAGAAATCCAAGATCTCAGAAGATGGAAAGGTCTCCTATGCTCATGGATTGGCAGGATCAATATAGTAAAAATGGCTATCATGCCTAAAGCAATCTACAGATTTAATGTAATCCCCATCAAAATTCCAACTCAATTCTTCACTGAGTTAGAAAGGGCAATTTGCAAATTCATCTGGAATAATAAAAAACTTAAGATAGCAAAAACTATCCTCAACAATAAAAGAACCTCTAGGGGAATCACCATGCCTGACCTCAAGCTGTATTACAGAGCAATTGTAATAAAAACTGCATGGTATTAGTACAGCAACAGACAGGTAGATCAATGGAATAGAACTGAAGACCCAAAAATAAGCACTCACACACCTATGGTCACTTGATCTTTGACAAGGGAGCTAAAACCATCCAGTAGAAAAAGACAGCATTTTCAAGATATGGTGCTGGCACAACTGGTGGTTATCATGTAGAAGAATGAGAATTGATCCATTCTTATCTCCTTGTACAAAGCTCAAGGCAAGGTTGATAAAGAACCTCCACATAAAACCAGAGACACTGAAACTTATATAGGAGATAGTGGGGAAAAGCCTCGAAGATATGGGGATAAATTCCTGAATAGAACAGCAATGGCTTGTGCTATAAGATCATGAATTAACAAATGTGACCTCATAAAATTTCAAAGTTTTTGTAAGCCAAAAGATACTGTTAATAAAACAAAAAGGACACCAACAGATTGGGAAAGTATCTTTACCAATCCTAAATCTGATAGGGGACTAATATCTAATATATATAAAGAACTCAAGAAGGTGGACACCAGAAAATCAAATAACCCCATTAAAAAATGGAACACAGAGCTAAACAAAGAATTCTCAACTGAGGAATACTGAATGGCTGAGAAGCACCTTAGAAAATGTTCAACATCCTTAATCATCAGGGAAATGCAAATCAAAACAACCCTGAGATTCCACCTCACACCACTCAGAATGGCTAAGATCAAAAATTCAAGTGACAGCAGATGCTGGTGAGGATTTGGTGAAAGAGGAACATTTCTCCATTGTTGGTGGGATTGCAAGCTTGTACAACCACTCTGGAAATCAGTCTGGTGGTTCCTCAGAAAATTGGACATAGTTCTACCAGAGGATCCAGCAATACCTCTCCTGGACATATATCCAGAAGATGTTCCAACTGGTAATAAGGCCACATGCTCCACTATGTTCATAGCAGCCTTATTTATAATAGCCAGGAGCTGGAAAGAACCCAGATGTCCCTCAACAGAGGAATTGATACAGAAAATGTGGTACTTATACACAATGGAGTACTACTCAGCTATTAAAAACAATGAATTCATGAAATTCCTAGGCAAGTGGATGGATATGGAGGGTATCATCCTCAGTTAATTAACCCAATCACAAAAGAACTCACATAACATGTACTCACTGATAAGTGGATATTAGCCCAGAAACTTAGAATACCCAAGATACAATTTGTGAAACACATGAAACTCAAAAAGAACAAAGCCCAAAATATGGACACTTTGCCCCTTCTTAGAATTAGGAACAAAACACACATGGAAGGAGTTTCAGAGATCAAGTGTGGAGCTGAGACAAAAGGATGGACCAACCAGTGACTGCTGCAGCCAGGGATCCATACCAAAATCAGCCACCAAATGCAGACACTATTGCATATGCCAGCAAGATAGTGCTGAAAGGACCCTGATATAGCTGTCTTGTGTGAGGCTATACCAGTGCCTAGCAAACACAGAAGTGGACGCTCACAGTCAGCTATTGGATGGAACATAGGTTTCCCACTAGAGGAGCTAGAGAAAGTTTCCAAAGAGCTGAATGGGTCTCCAACCCTACAGGTTGAACAACAATATGAACTAACCAGTACCCCCAGAGCTCATGTCTCTAGCTGCATATGTAGAAGAAGATGGCCTAGTCGGCCATCATTGGGAAGAGAGGCCCCTTGGTCTTGCAAACTTTATATGCCCAGTATAGAGGAAAGCCAGGGCCAAGAAGTGAGAGTTGGTGGGTAGGGGAGGAGGGCGGGGGCAGGGGGAAGGGTATAGGGGACTTTTGGGATAGCATTTGAAATGTAAACGAAGATAATATCTAATAAAAATGGGGAAAAAAGATATCCTTTTAAAACAAAACAACAACAAAAAAGAATAAATATTTAGAATGTAGTTACAAATTATGCTTGTTTAATAAAATGGAGGTTCCATGTTCTTCTCTGAGATCCAGGAACTCCATAACCTAAGGTATTGTGCTAAGTTTTCAATATGAGGCATGCTTTTTCCATTGTTGATCAGGCCTTAATTCTAATTTTAAAAGATTGCTTGGGATGGATCCCCAGGTGGAAGAGGTACTAGATGACCTTTCCTTCAGTTTCTGTTCCAAACTTTGTCTCTATATCTCCTCCCATGGGTATTTTGATGCCCCTTCTAAGAAGGACCTAAGTATCCACAAGGTAGTCTTACTTCTTCTTGAAGTTTATGTGGTTTGTGAATTGTTTCTTGGGTATTCCATACAGTTACCAAACCCAGAAACTATTGTGGATGCCAACAAGTGTTTGCTGACAGGAGCCTGATATAGTTGTCTCCTGAGAGGCTCTGCCAGTGCCTGACAAATACAGAATTGGAGGCTCACAGCCATCCATTGGACTGAGCACAGGGTCCCCAGTAGAGGAACTAGAGAAAGGACCCAAGGAGCTGAAAGAGTTTGCAGCCCTTTAAGAGAAACAAAAATATGAACCAACCAGTACCTCCTGAGCTCCAGGGACTAAACCACCAACCAAAGAGTATACCTGGTGGGACTCACAGTTCCAGCTCCATATGTAGCAGAGGGCCTTGTGGGACATCAGTGAGAGGAGAGGCCCTTGACCTTGTGAAGGCTCAATGCCCCATTGTAGGGGAATGCCAGGACAAGGAAGCAGGAGTAGGTGGGTTAATGAGCAGGGGGGAGCAGGGATGAGATAGCGGGGTTTCAGAGGGGAAATGAGGAAAAGCTCTTTGAAATGTAAATAAAAAATATCTAATAAAAATGGAAAAGAAAATTTTCTTTACCACCAAGATACAAGTGCCACTATTACACTTTTGGGGTCATTGTACCATGCTGACTATTGCTGTAGTTCATAGGTGTCCTAGCTGAGTAAGACTAGTGATAACTTCATTCCTTTGAAAGCTTACATGGTGCCTTCTGGTACAGAGAAAACTAGTTCTCATGGCTGAAGCTGTCAGATCCAGCTTAGATCCTCAGGTTTCTGTGTCCAAAGTGCATGGCGTCTCCAGCAGTAGAGACTTGCCTAAAGCTCTTGGGAAGTAACCAAGGACAACTGCAAGGAACTTTTAATTTTGGGGGGTGGGGAGCCTCCTTGAGTCCCATGACCTGCAATTTAACTCATAGAGGGGCTTCTCAGGCATGGTATTAGGGGCTTTGTTAGATAATCTATAGCTTTTGGAAAGAACAGATCTAGTCTAGGTAGACATATTTTATTTAAAATATATGTATATGTATACACATAAACTTATATATTCTATGTAATTTTAGGTAAATAGTAGTGTGGTTAATTATGACTTTTAAGATGTTCTTATTGTTAATTTGCCCTTCTCCCTTCTTCTCTGTGCTGACCTTCCTCTTTTTTTCTGACTTAAGCTCCATTCGTTTTCCACTTCTACCCTTAAATTAACATAAAAATAATTAGTGTATAAGCGGGGATAAAGATATATTTAATATATATATCGTAGGCCCCACTGAACCTTTGATTACACTTAAGACATGAAAGAAGATCAAAGTTTTTTGTTTTTGTTTTTTTAAGGAACTACACCAAGTACTTACTCTAGATGATAAAGAAGAAAATTGATATAGAATTGCTGAATGATTAAAGTCTCAGCTAAAAAGTTACCTCTATGCATCCTTGGACACATGGAGTCCTTGGAACTTTGGGACACTTCCAATGGATACTTAAAGACAGTTTCAGAGATATAGCAGAAAATAAATTCAGTAAAATAAGAAATTTATCTCATTTGGATCCTTTCTAATTAATGCAAACAACACTTGATTGTGCTGGAAAGGTTTTTCATCAACTTGATACAAGACTCAGTCATTTTGGAAAAAGGAACCTCAGTTGAGAAAATGTCCTTCCTAGATTGGCATCTGGGCAAGACTATGATATATTTTCTTGATTGTTGAGTGATGTGGGGAAGAGAACCCAGCTTACTATGGGCAGTACATTGCCTTTGCAAGTACTGTAGAAAACCAGGGTAATAAAGACACAAGGAGCATGACAATAAGTAGCACTACTCCATGACCTTTGCCTCAGTTGCTGTC
>CACVCL010022341.1:0-5000 GCA_902729485.2 Mus minutoides | reverse complement strand
TCAAGTGTTAACTTGGCAGAAACTAGAGTCTTCTAGTAAGAAAGAACCTCAACAGAAATAAATGGCCTCTAGCAGATTGTCCTCTGACTATCTGGGTGAGGCATTTTCTTATTTGCTAATTGATATAGAAAGGTCCTCCCACTGCCTATATGCGAGTGCTACCCTCCCACCCAATCCAATCTTCCTGCACTGGCATTCAGCTACACTGCAGCATAGAACATCCTCAAGCCAAAGGGCTACTCCTCTCACTGATGTCCAATAAGGCCATCCTCTGCCACATATGAAGCCAGAGCCATGGGTCCCTCCATGTGCATTATTTGGTTGGTGGTCCATTCCCCGGGGAGCTCCAGAGGGGTCTGGCCCATTAACAGTTTTGCTCCCTCCATGAGGCTGCAAATCCCTTCAGCTCCTTCAGCCCTTTCTCAAACTCCTCCATCTGGGATCCCCTGCCCCCTCAGAGCTCAATCTAATGATTGTCTGTGAGCATCGGCCTCTGTATTTGTCAGGCACTGGTAGAGCCTCTCAGGAGACAGCTATATCAAGCTCCTGTCAGGAAGCAATTGTTGGCATCCACAATAGTGTCTGGGTTTGGTGACGGTATATGGGATAGATCCCCAAGTGGGGCAGTCTCTGGATGGACTTTCCTTTGGTCTCTTCTCTACACTTTGTCTCTGTCACTCCTTCCATGGGTATTTTGTCCCCCCTTCTAAGAAAGACTGAAGTATCTGCACTTTGGTCTTCCTTCTTCTTGAGCTTCATGTGGTCTGGGAAATGCATCTTGGGTATTCCAATCTTCTGGTTAATATCCAATTATCAGTGAGTGCATACCATGTGTGTTCTTTTGTGATTGGGTTACCTCACTCAGGATGATATTTTCTAGTTCTATCCATTTGCATAAGAATTTCATGAATTCATTGTTTTTAATAGCTGAGTAGTACTCCATTGTTTAAATATACCACATTTTCTGTATCCATTCCTCTGTTGAGGGACATCTGAGTTCTTTCCAGCTTCTGGCTATTATAAATAAGCCTGCGATAAACATAGTGGAGCATGTATCCTTATTACATGTTGGAGCATCTTCTGGGCCTATGTGCAGGAGTGGAATTGCTGGCACCTCAGCCTATGTCCAATTTTCTGAGGAACCACCAAACATATTTCCAGAGTGGTTGTACCAGCTTGCAATCCCACCAGCAATGGAGGGGTGTTCCTCTTTCTCCACATCCTTGCCAGCATCTGCTGTCACCTGAGTTTTTTATCTTAGCCACTCTGACTGCTATGAGGTGGAATCTCAGGTTTGTTTTGATTTGCATTTCCCTGATAACTAAGGATGTTGAACATATTTTTAAATGCTTCTCAGCCTTTCTGTATTCCTCAGTTGAGAATTCTTTATCTCTGTAATGCAATTTTTGTTATCTATGAACATTTTTATTTATTTTTATTTTTATTAAATATTTTCTTTATTTATCCCCTTTCCTGGTTTATATATATATATTTCAGTTGGCTCATAACTTCTGTAAGTTTCACTGTGTCTCTATTTAGTTTCTGTTTCCATTATCTGTCCATTGATGAGAATGGGATATTGAAGTCTCCTACTATTACTGTGTGAGGTGCAATGTGTGCTTTGAGCTTTAGTAAAATTCCTTTTATGAATGTTGGTGCCCTTGCTTTAGGAGCATAGATGTTCAGAATTGAGAGTTCTTCTTGGTAGATTTTTCCTTTGATGAGTATGAAGTGTCCTTCCTTATCTTTTTTTATAACTTTACATTGAAAGTCAGTTTTATTACATATTAGAGTGGCTACTCCAGCTTGTTTCTTGGGACCATTTGCTTGGAGAATTATTTTCTAGCCTTTTACTCTGAGTGTCTGTCTTTGCCACTGAGGTACCTTTCCTGTATGCAGCAAAATGTTGGGTCCTGTTTACATATCCAGTCTGTTAGTCTATATTGGTATATTGGGGAATTGAGTCCATTGATATTAAGAGATATTAAGAAAAAATGATTGTTGCTTCCTGTTAGAAGTAGAATTATGTTTTTGTGACTATCTTATTTTCCTTTTGTTAAAATAAGATTATTTTCAAGCTCTTTCTAATGTGTAGTTTCTCTCCTTGTGTTGGAGTTTTCCATTTATTATCTTTAAAGGGCTGGATTTGTGGAAACAAATTGGGTACATTTGTTTTTGTCATGGAATATCTTGGTTTCTCCACCGATGGTAATTGAGAGTTTTGCTAGGTATAGTAGCCTGGGCTGGCATTTGTGTTCTCTTAAGGTCTGTATCATATCTGCCCAGGATCTTCTGGCTTTCATAATCTGCAGGAATTCTGGTATAATTCTGAAAGGTCTGCCTTTATATGTTACTTGACCTTTTTCCCTTACTGCTTTTAATGTTTTTTTCTTTGTTTTGTGCATTTAGTGTTTTGATTATTATGAGATAGGAGGAATTTTTTTCTGGTCCAATTTATTTAGTGTTCTGTAGGCTTCTTTTATGTTCATGGGTATCTCTTTCTCTAGGTTAGGGGAGTTTTCATCTATAATTTTTGTTGAAGATATTTACTGGCCCTTTAAGTTGGGAATCTTTGCTCTCTTCTATAACTTTTATCCTTAGGTTGGGTCTTCTCATTGTGTCCTGGATTTCTTGGATGTTTTGGGTTAAGATCTTTTTGCATTTTGCATTTTCTTTTATTGTTGTGTCAATGTTTTCTGTGGTATCTTCTTTGCCTGAGATTCTCTCTTATATTTCTTGTATTCTGTTGTTGATGCTTGCATCTATGGCTGCTGATATCTTTCCTAGGTTTTCTATCTTCAGAGTTGTCTTCCTTCCTGATTTCTTTATTGCTTCTACTTACACTTTTCAATCCTGGACAGTTTTGTTCAATTCCTTCACCTGTCCGATTGTGTTTTCCTGTAATTCTTTAAGGGATTTTTGTGTTTCCTCTTTAAGGGTTCCTACCTGTTTACCAGTGTTCTACTGTATTTCTTTAAGGGAGTTATTTATGTCATTCTTAAAATCCTCTATCATCATAATGAGATGTGATTTATAAATCCACATCTTGCTTTTCTGGTGTGTTGGGTATCCAGGAGTTGCTGTGGTGGGAGAACTGGGTTCTGGTTATGCCAAGTAGTTTTGGTTTCTGTTGGTCAGATTCTTGAATTTTCCTTTTGACCTCTGGTAATCCCTGGTGTTAGATGCTCTTGCCTGTTTCTGGCTGGAGATTGTCCCTCCTGTGGGTATGTAAGCCTGTGTCAACACTCCTAAGAGACCAGCTCTCTCCTGACAGAACTTGTGTACAGAGGGCTCTGGAACAGCCTAAGCTCGGCTCCCTGATGCAGATGGTGGACCAGAAGTATCCTCTCCCAGCTGCTCTCTGTGTTCCAAGAGATTCTGCCCGGCCCTGCTCCAGACAGTTATTGAAGAGAAAGTGGAGATCTTACCTCTTGGCCCCAGGAGTATGAGCACTCCTGGGAGAACAGCTCTCACCTGGTGGGGACCAGTGCAGAGCATGCTGTGGCACCTTTCTCTTTCTTTATATCTGTCTTTCTTCCTTTCTTACTTCTCACCTTCCTTCCTTCCTTCCTTCCTTTTTTCCTTCCTTCCTTCCTTCCTCCCTTCCTTCCTTCCTTCCTTCCTTCCTTCCTTCCTTCCTTCCTTCCTTCCTTCTTCTCTTGCTTTCAAGAACCCTCTTTATGTCTTTTTCTACACTGTTCACTCACAACATGGTGAGAGATTGTAGCATAGAGAAAAAGACAGCATGAGGGACTCTGAATTCTCCTTCCTCTTGGATAGCTTCCCTAGTATGGCTGACTCTCTTCTATGACTTCAGTTCAACCCAAAAAGTGTGTCTTAAACTACATTCTTTCCTGGTTATTTCATCTCTGGCTCTAGTATCAGCTCTGATCCTTGTATTTCCGGTCTAGGAATGTAGTATGGTCTCCCAGCTACTTTCACATACATAGGTGATCTCTTCTAGGTCCCTGCTTCATGAGATTTTCCTCAGAAAATCTCTCACTTGTATATCCTCTGCCAGTGCAAATTTCATTTTCTGTAAATATCTGAATTCCTATATGTACTTCCTGTTAGATCCTAATATCCAAATCATCAGTATTCTGCAACCACATACCTCACTATACTATGAAGAGGAACCATATAATGAATAATAATAGCTGACAGTTGAAAACTCATTAGTGTTTGGCAATGTTTAAAGATTACTGCCTCTTGCCATCCCTGTGGAGTGATTTGATAGTTCTGCCTTCAAAGAAGAAACTGAACCAATGTTCAATCATTACATATTTTCACCAAATTAAAAAAAAAATCGTATTTAAAGTTCCAGCCATGCGTTGGCTAAGCTACTAAGAAGCAAGGAAAGAATTCTTTTTCAAAGCTTAGACAAAGACTTTCAGTGGTGCCCATGTTTCCAAAAGGCCAACAAGGTGATTCTATTGATATTAATGGAATGAACCTTTGAAGTAATAAGAATTTGCACTTTTTATAAAATTTGTCTTTTATTGATTATATATTAATGCATCTTTGTTTCTGGTTGCATAAATTCCATGGACATGCAGGTACCTGTGGAACTAGAGAGGACATTGGGTCCCTTGCAGTTGAAATTATGGGCAGTTATGAGCTACTGGAACTGTATTCTGGGCTACTGAACTCTGGTCCCAGGAAGAGCAGCAAATCCTCTTAACTAAGCAGTATCTCCAACCCCGACTGAGGATAACCCCAGCAATAGAATAAATAAAGTGTTTTCCTAATGAAAAGAAAGAAAGAAAGAAAGAAAGAGAGAGAGAGAGAGAGAGAGAGAGAGAGAAAGAAAGAAAGAAAGAAAGAAAGAAAGAAAGAAAGAAAGAAAGAAAGAAAGAAAGAAAGAAAATGCTAGGGAATGCCAGCTTCTGGTATAAAACCACAAATCTATGAACTAGCCACTTCTTCCCACATTGCAGAACTACCTTCCTTTACTAAAACACGAAGCATCTGATATCACACAACAAAGTTCATTAGGCTGC
>CACVCL010022331.1:0-42950 GCA_902729485.2 Mus minutoides | reverse complement strand
TTGTTTGTTTGTTTGTTTGTTTGTTTTTCGAGACAGGGTTTCTCTGTATAGCCCTAGCTGTCCTGGAACTCACTTTGTAGACCAGGCTGGCCTCGAACTCAGAAATCCGCCTGCCTCTGCCTCCCAAGTTCTGGGATTAAAGGTGTGCGCCACCACACCCAGCCATTCACAGCTTCTTTACCAATGATCTCTGTCCAATTCTTCCATCTCATTTTCAAGCTCAGATACTCTATCAGCTCTTTGAGCTACTCACTTGGTGAAGTTTTCCACAGAGCATTTTAATCTGACTTACTGTGTTTTTCTTTTTCAGCATCTCAGTTTGGTTCATCTTCAGTATTTTTATCTTTTTATGAAATTCCTCTTCCGTATCTTACATTGGCATCTTTACTTAGCTGTGATTTCTGTGCATGACTGCACATGCGCATTCTCTTGGGATTAGTTCAAGAGTTTATTTTCTTCTTTGACCTTTTTTTTTTTTTTCAAGATACTTTTAGTTGTTCTTCTGAGCTCATTGGGACATCATCTAATAGTGGGGTTATTACATTTGGAGAAATTATGTTGCTTTGGTCATTCAGGCTTTTTATATCGCTGCATTGAGATGTCTGCCTCTGGGGATAATTCATTGTGTGGATTTCATTTTCAGATGCACTCCTGCAGAGGCAGTGTTCATGTAGTTCAGGTGGGGTTAGGTTGTGATAGAGTTAGGTGCATGGCTTAGAAGTGGATCCTCAGGGCAGATGCTCAGAGTATGTCTCTGATGCCTCGTGTGATCTCTAACTCCCAGAGTTTAATTAACTGCTGGAGCATCCCACAATGCTGTTGGAGGTACACACTATGCAAATTTTGGACTGACTAATTGACAACACTGTAACTTTAATAACTGTTGGAGGATAAATAACCAGGGTAATGGGGGCTTCAGAGGGTGAGTAAAGAAACCGCTTGGATTTCTGCCAGTACCTGAAAAAAAGAGTGAGAGTTAAAAGAAAAAGGACAAGGGCTTTTTTGTGGTGCTTTGAATGAGAATGGCCCCCATAGGCTCATAGATTTGAATACTTGGTCACCAGGGAGTAACTATTCGAAATGGTTATAGGAGACCTTGTTGGAGGAAATATGTCAGGCCCCAATCCCACCCACCACCACCCCAGCTCCTCCCAGCCCCCACTGCCTGCAGATCCGGATGTAGAACTCTCAACTACTTCTTCAGCACTATGTCTGCCTGTGTGCTGCCATGCTTCCTGCTATGATAATAGTAGACTAAAGCTCTGAAGCTGTAAACAAGCCCCAGTTAAATGCTTTTTAAAATTGGTTTTGCTGTGTCACGGCGTCTCTTGGAAGCAATAGATTACTGACTGAGACATTTTCTGACTCAGGTCACAGAAATGTGTGCAAACCTAGCTGAACTGCATGGGGATTCATAGGGACTGTTCTGACAGCTAGGAATTCTGGGACTGAAAAATATAGGATCTCAATAAACAAAACATTTCCCCAACTTATCTCTTTAGCATGCCTAAGGTGAGCCCACCTTCCTAGCGGTGGTTCCTTGGCTAGGTTATTGACTTGCAATGTTAGGTCTTCCCTAGGTTAGAGAATCTATTCTCTTGACCAAAAGGAGTTTTCTTAACCTTTAAAATTTGTGTCTTCACAAATCCATATGTTGAAATCTGACAAGCAGATGCCTTGTTTCTCTACTGGCTCCTTCTTCTCAATCTCTCTCTCTCTCTCTCTCTCTCTCTCTCTCGTTCTTTTTTTCTTTCTTTTCTTCTTTGTTGTTTCAACAATGTATTATTATCTATGGGGACAAATCAGAAAACCCCTTTCCTTGAGAAGGCCAGCACACGTCTTGAGCTGCTTTGATTTGGCTCTGCATTACCTCTTTCCTTTGCCCTCCTTCTTGCTCATGCCTTACTGAAAAGGTCAAGTCTATCTGCAGCCCAGCACCTTCACAATGATTGTGGCCCTTGTGTGAGACACATTCCTTCTCTTGCCCCTCACTGCTGACGCCTCACTGAAGGCATTGCTCTCCATGGATGTCCTTATGAGTGCAGCCCTCCTTTCCCAGAGCTCCTTGCTGCACTCTCTGGGATGCATGGCACTTCTGGCAGCCCCAGTCTCTCTCCTCCTCTCTTCCTCTTCCCCTATGAACTCTAAGTTTTGAGCAAAGGTGTCGAGTAGCCCAAGCTGACCTTGAACTGGGATGATTCTCATGCCTTCACCTGCTGCATGCTGGATTACAAATGACCACAGCCGTGTTCAGTACTAGGTTCTATGTCATGTAGATAATTTCCTTGGCATCTCTCCTCACTGGGATAGGAGGTAGGTAAGGCAAAGATGTTTATCTTTTAGTTTACTGTTTCATCTTTAGCATTTTGACACTACCTGGAACACTGCCTGGGACCAAGTGGGCACTGTTACATTTTGTTCAGTGAGCGAATCACTCGTTGACAGCTTCTGGTTAGTTATATAAAACTATGACTGCATATAATTTGGGAAAGAAAGAATCTAGGAATGAATTTTAGGTCTTGGTTCCAGAATAACTTTGAGGTTTCGTTAGTATTTATTCTTTCAGTACATTTAATATCACTGAGGGGACAAATGGAAATTACCCACTTGTTCACCCACAAACAGCAAAAACAAGACAAAACAAAGCAAAACAAAAGAGTTGTTACTGACCTAGACACCTCAGATGAACAGAGAGGCTCTGCACAGGAAATGACTTCACCTGTGGAGGCCTTTGCTCAGGAGATCCACATCCCAAACTCGAAAGTTCCTGCCACTCCCAGACTGCTGGGGTGCTGGTCTGCAGATGGAATTCCCCCTCCCCGCCCCTTTCCAATGAAACCACAAGACCCCTGGGCCATGCACACTCAGACTCCACTTCCACCGAGAGACTGCTGCCCTTCAATGGTTCTGCTCCTGCAGTTGCCTGTGTGTGTCCGCGGATTCCCACGCTGCAGTTGCCTGTGTGTGTCCACGGATTCCCACGCTGCAGTTGCCTGTGTGTGCCTGCAGATTCCCACGCTGCCTCCGTGGATCTCAGTCTGACCTGATAGTTACTATTCTTGTTTGTTTGTTCTGTGACAGGGTCTCACTGTGTAGCCTTGGCTGGCCTGGTACTCACTCTGTACACCTGGAACACACTAGCTAGAACACACAGAGATGCACCTAACTCTGACCCTGAATGCGGAGACCAAAGGCATGTTCCACTATGCCCACCAATTGTGACTGTCTTGATGGTGAGCATGGGACCTCAGACCTCTTCTTTACCACAAGTTTAATGACAAGTCCACTTGCTAAGAGGACAGAGAGCTAGACGTCACCCAGGGAGGGCTGACATGGCTTTCCTACCTATGACGGTTCCAGCGTCTCTGATCTTTTATTTACTCTGTCCCAAGGGAGGTAGAATGATGTAACTGGTTGCTAAATTCAGGATGAATAAACGCAATCTGCTCAGCTCAGCAACTCGTTTTCCACTGTGAGAAAACATCCTTTGGGTATCTGTTTTCTGCTGATTTAGACCGCCAGTCTTACCTCTCTATCTTCCCAGATAAGAGGTATGTTTCCACCATCCTAAAGTGGGTACCATTCATTGCCCCTCTCTGTCATTCAGATTCTCATTTCATTTCATAATAACCAACAAGCATAAGTTATTTAGTCTTTCATAGAATTGGAGCAAGTCTCTGCTTTTGAATTCCCCTCTTTTAAAATTAATTCTCAAATTGTTGAGAACCCTGGAGAGGGAGAAGTTGCAATCTGTAAAGCTATTGAGTGAATCCTGATATTTCCTTTGCATTGTGCTGTGAACATTCATTGGTCTCCAAGGAGATGGACTGCAGAGCCTAAGATAAAACCTAACACTTTCTAGAAAGAGTGCTGTCTCCTGATCTAGGTCAAGTTGATTACACACCTTGTAGCCTGGGCTGCTCTTGGGGGGTGGGGGGGATTTTGACCAAGAAAAGTTGAAGATGACTTTTCCTTCAGGATGATGAGAAGAAAGCTATGAGAGGGTTAAAGGATGGGATATGAGAATGAGCACAAGAAACACTGGTGAAAGAAAAAAGCAAGATGGAGTCAAGGATGAATGAGAGAGAAGGATGGAAAGAAGAGGTTCAGATGAACCATGAAGGTTGAACGAAAATCTGGTGATTGTTGTTCAGGTTCAAGTGGAGTTGTGGATTCCTGGCTAAGTGGTCTTGGGCTTTTGAATTTCCCACAACGCTTAGCAACTAACTTAGTGTGAGCAAAATGAATGTTGTTTGACTTGGGAAAGGCATTCACATTGAGTAGAAGTTGGAGTTCTCCATTGAGCAATTCACCTTGGGAGGAGACTGAAGGGGTTTAATCTAACCAGACACTTGGGGTGTTGTAGGTAAGAGAGGATAGTAAGCCTCTAGAGGTCACAAGCAGGAGGCCATTCCCAGATAGCCAGCATGCTAAGAGGCTGAAACGCTAGAAACTATTGGGGAAGGCTTTCTATCCATACCAACATCCTCTTGGAGAGATTTCCTGAGAAGGAGAGGGTGGGGCTGGAAGCAGGCTTTCCATCACAGGGAATGTGCCCTTAGTTTATGTTGGCTATGAAGGGGCAATGGTTACCTTTGTCAACAAATCAAAACTCGAGATTTAGAGAAGATAGATTCTGCGATACCTTGTTTCTAACACTTAGTCTTCTGTTGCTGACACCAGTTTGAAGTCTCACTGGAATGGGAAGTGGGACGGGAGCCAGACTGGGAGGAAATGGGAATTCCTGCCAAATATCTGAGGCTCAGAGGGACCAGAGATGACAGAAGATGTTAGGGTTGCTGTGTGGACCTTCTGTTCTGGGGGCTTACTCTTCTCCCCCTCCTTCTTCTTCCCAAACATCCTCTTTCTTCCCTGTTTCCCCAGCTGCCTGAGTCGTGTTCCCCAGAGCCTCCCTGTGGCCTCGGTCCATGTACATGCTCTGATCATCTTAATTTCTGTTCCCAGGCTCTGTGTAAACCTCTCTGCACTGAGCTGCTGATGTTCTGGAACATTTACTCCAACACTCACCCACACTGGCCTTCAACAGAGCCTTGCAAGTGCAAATCCAGATGTTCAACAGAGCCTTGCAAGCTTTCCAGGAGTAGCCCTGCCCTTGACCAACAGGGTCAAAACCTGAGGGACAGATGCCCTTATCTGTCCACACTGCAGGAAGTTCTGGGGAATTTCTGTGTAGGTATCGGACCCTGATGGAATGGGGTCCCACTGCATATGAGACCAACCCTGAGAACACAGCACCCCTTAACTTTTCTCTCCCTCTCAGGACTCCCCCAAAGCCCTGCTTCCTGGGATCACCTCCAAAAATATACCACCTGCACCCAAGCTTGTTCAGGCTTTACTATTTTGGGTAAGGATATTTTTGTATCTCTTTTTTCAATATTTGTACCTCTTAATTTTCTTGTTTTACGCATTGACTGGGCTTTATTATTCCCTGTTGTGGTGCAGCTGTAGGTTTGCTGAGCCTGCTCTTAACACAGACATGGGGAGAAGGAAGCACAACACTATGCTGAAATTCTAGCTGCAGTACTTCAAGATGAGACCAGACTTGGGAATAGGGTAATAGCTAGCAGCTTAAATTGAGGTCACTGGAGTGGGCTGTGATGCTATACTGTCCCCAGACAGAAGGTTGTTTGGACACAGGCATACCCTGGCAAGGGCAGTACAATATGAATCCAAAGGCAGGGCTTTCTTGGGCAGAACTTCCATAAACTCAGGAAAGCCAAAGACTCCTTCCAGTCACCAGCGTCAGGGCAAAAGCATATGGATCTGGTGCAGGTTCTTCCCTTCACTGTCCAAAGGCTGGTCCTGGACTTCTAGTCTTCAGAACTCTGGGACAAAAAGCACCTTCTATTCAAACCTCATCACTTTGTGGCATATATCGGCCCAGTCAAGAAATATGTCCCCAAACCCTGGCAAATGCTTTGAGACACATGTATTTTTGTATCTGTGTATGGTGGAGGGAACATGCTTTGGTGTGTGCTATGGATGCCTGTTACTCTCCTCCTGCCACAGAGGCTGGGAGATAGAACCCCAGTGGTCAGTCTTGGTGGCAGTTGCCATCACTCGCTGAGCCACTTCATCAGCTCCATGGCCTCTACTTCTGTACCAGGTCTTTTGCTCTCTGCCTTTTTATGCTTGGCAATTCTTCTCATCTGTTTTTCCTTCATAGATTAGATAATGTAAGCAGTCTTATTGTCTGTATTTTTAGTCAAATGAGCTGGGTATCTGTAGTCCCAGAACCTGGACGTAGAGGCAGGAAGATCAGAAGTTCAAGGTCATCCTCAGATACATTGTGAGTCTGAGGCCTGCCTGAGCTCATGAGATTCTATCTCAAAACCAAAGCAAAGCAAAGAAACGGTATGTTTAGTTAAACAATGTTATTCTCTCATTCAGTCTATATCATATAGACTGATATATGATGTATGGTATCATGTATCAGAATTATAATATAATAATGCAATAATATAACATAGTATAATATCTGTCATTTTTAAAAGTTTGGGGCCATCTTCCTCCCTAATCCAATTTTGGTACAGATATTATATCCATTTTATGTTAGAACAATGGTACTGGGTAGAATAGGTTACTTCTCTCTAATTTTCCTGCCAGTCTAGGAAGGTGGGGCTGGAATTTAGGCACTCCAACTGCTAAAAGCATGTATGATTCACTGGCAGGAATGACAGAAAAATTTTACCGGTTGTGATAAGTTAGCAGATGAGTAGAGTCTTCCAAAAGCACTAGGTTGAGTGGTTCTGAGATCTTATCCATAGTTAGTGCTATGATGGATTAACAATGCCTGCCACAAGTGAGGGAGAAGTGGCAGCAAACTATCAGGCCATGCCAGGTCTTCATTGGTATTATCTATTTCTTATTCTTTCAAGACCTCATTGTCCCTGTGGTCTATGTGGGGAGAGTTCTTGTACATGTAAGACGAAGTCACAGTGGTTGTGTGGACTGTAATAATTTACTTTTTCAGTAAGTTGAAATCTCCCAAGGGAAGGGAATCTGGCTAAGCGTTGAAGACAGACTTCACGGGGTTCTAACTGTGGCTTTCCATTTACTTACTGGTTGAGTGAGTTTAGGATCTTCATTGCTTAGTATCTTTGATCTCAGTTTTTTTTTTTCTTCTACATAATGGGAATAACCATTTCTATCAGTTGACTTGTTTTGACAACTAGGCAATATACCACATATAAAGATCATGAGTCAGGGTGTACGCGTATTCATTGGGAACAGTGTTTGTGAAGGGTCTACTCTGTGCTAGGTTTTGGCAGTCCAATGAGAAATAATACATGAGTTCTGCTTATGACACTCAGTCTCAAGGTTTGGTGGGTAACACACACACACACACACACACACACACACACTCATTTAAAAAGGTTGTGAGACACATCTGTGAACAAAGGGGTGCATATGATGCTTCTCTGAAGAGAAGTCCCCAAAGCTGAAGGCTGAAAGCATTCAGGGGTGACAGGGAGTGGCAGGAAACAAGCTGTCACCTAAGCAGCAGGAGTTTTCTCATCAGAATGTAAGGATAGCTGCATGGGAAATGCTAATTTTCTTCCCTGTCTTATTTCTGGGGACTTGGAATTTGAAGCATCCCTGAGGAGTCTTCTGAGGTATAAGCAACCCTTCCTTGCATTCAGAAATGGTGCTGTCTGCTGGATGAGATAAAGCAACACATGCCGGCAGCTGATGGAGCCAGTCAGTCCTCCTTTGGGCCTAGGGCTGGGGGAGGGGAAGCTCCTCTTGTGGGCAGTGTTTCTGTGGTTGGAGGTGTAGGACTGGGAAGCACAGGTTCACACAGAAAGATGGAAAGACGGAAAGAGGGAAAGAGGAGAGCTAGCTGCATGGCTTTCCAGTCTGTCGCTACCCGTTACCATTTAGCCAAGAAAATGTCACGTACTTTAGAGGGTATGTGTATGTAAATTATTATTTATTGCTTTGAGAGAAAACTCCCACACAGGTTTCTCTGGCAAGGGAAGATTTTGAAAAAAAAATAGAAAGAAAAAAAAACACAACAAAAATCGTGGTACAAGCAAAAGTATGGCTAAGAGGAACAGTTTGTCTCCAGTGTTTGTCAATATATCATCATTAGGAGTGGAAAACAAAATCAAAGGCTACCTCTCCAGCCAAACGTGTTTATTAGCTAACTAAAATATATTTACTGAACAATCACAGTGTGTAGGTCTGAAGGTGTCGTCTTTGCTGAGTGGGTGTGGTCCCTGTCCATATGGAAGAGGCAAGACAGATGGCAAACAGTTTCGATGGCATTTGGGGGCAAGGGCCAAGAACTACCTCTCTTGTCCTGGTGCTGACGATGAAGGACAGGAAAGTACACAAAACCCAACCGCCAAAAGTTCTGGAGTTCTCAGTGGCCACGAGAGAGCCGACAGCCCACCCCTCAGAACTCCAGGTGTGCATCGGAGAGGTCAAAGAAACTTGGCGAGATCTGAGGCTAAAATAGAACCTTTTCCCAGATGGCGACCTCTGTGCCTTCTTGTGCAGGAAATCAAAGCAGGAAATCAAAACAATGGCTTGCTTCGATTTGTCACCTCACTAAAGAAAGGAAGAGCCTGGGAGAGAGAGACTGTGGGGTGGGGTGGGGTAGGGTGGGTGGGGGGAATTGGGAGGAAGGGGAGCTTTTTGGGGGGGATTGTCCTTTCTTTACAGTGTCCCTCTAGTGAAGTGTGATTCAGCAACACCCTAAGCTTTTACAGTGAGTTGCTAACAGAAATGGCAGGTGTGATGTACTAAGAATCAGAACATGCAGAATTGCATGAGGAACTGAGATCATAAGTACGTTCCAGTGACCGGAGGAAGACCCTGCTCTGGACTCCCGAGCCCTGATGTGAGTGGACAAGCGGATCTGAGCACTCAGTGTTAGAAAGGAGCCATGAAGAAAGGTGGGAATGCAGGATGTTCTGTGTTGCCTCTAACATCCTACTCCATACCCAGACTTCCTATATCCTCCTCGGGAGTCTAGCTGGTGAGTATAGACTTGTTATTTCTATAACCAGATCTAGCCCAGGTCCCACATTCTACCTGTCTGGCTTAGTCTTCTCATCATACCTTACAGCAGCTGACCTCGAAGCTTCCACAGGGTCCCATATCCTGTGCCCCAACCTAGTCCCACCACCTCCTACTGCACCAAAGCCAACCTCTAGGCCTGTGCCAGAATATGCCATACCTGCATCCATCTACAGGGCCCTCTGTGTCACCTACACCACCCCACTCTATTCCCAGACTTTCCATGTCCTCCTTCACGGTCTAGCCTGGTGACTCTTCCTGACCTCCTCCTCAGTGCCTTTTCTGCAGCTTTCAGGTCTAGCCTGGATCTCACAGCCAGTGCACCAGCCTGGTCTGGCCTTCCCTGACTTCCCTGCAGAGGCGTTCTAGGCTTGCATCATTATTCTCTCTACCTATCTGCCAAACCATGGGACCCTCCCAGCCTCATATCCAACCATTCCACTGGACCCCTATACATCCACACTCCCTCCTTAGAACAGGAAGAATATTTTCCGTTTGACTTCATTCCACCCAAGCCATTTTTAACCTCTAGATCTAACCTACCCTGACATCTTCTCTTCTTTTCCATCTGCTTTATCCATAACAAACTCAGAACTAATGGAGGAAGTCCACATGAGAGATGGAAGTTCAAGGATTTTTTTTTAAATGAGATTATGTCTTCTGGTAATATCAGAAGCTATACCTACAAAGTCTCACCAATATGACCAGCCAAATATGAGCTGAAGAAAGATGACACCAATGAACATGACAAACGGGACAGAGGGAAGCTCACAAGGTCTCAGATCTCCATAAAGAACAGTGGGCAACTGTGGAAACCTGGGACTGAGAGAGACACCATTCCCAGGGAAGAACACACCAATTGTCCAGTGCCAAGTAGTCAGCCCTAAAAACATACATACAAGTAGCAATATATGGACTGAATGGTTATATATAGGAATATATATGCATGCAATAACAATTAGTAAAAAAAAGTAAGGTATGAATTTGGAGGACAGCATAAAGGGCTATATGGGAGGGTTTGAGGGAGAAATGTAATTAAATTATAATCTTAAAAAGAGAAAAGGAGCAAAACCGATAAATGACTGCTCCATTGATACACTGTTTGGCATAAAAATTAATATCCAGTAGACCTGATCATGACTATGAAAAAAGTGTGTGTGTGTGTGTGTGTGTGTGTGTGTGTGTGTGTGTGTGTGTGTGTGTGTCTAGAGGATAGTAGCCACTGTAGGAGGTTTGCACTGGCAGGGCTTGCTTTAGGGAAATTCCTGGATGTGCAGCAGGGAATACAAACTGGATGGAACCTGCTGGTACGATGAGTGGTTTCTTGTAGCCTCTAAGCATGAGGGTTGCAGCCACTCATGGTTTGCTTTGAGCTAGAACAGGCTCCAGACACCTTCAGCTGGAAGTGTTTCCATCAATAGTCCTGTTTCCTGGGAAGGAGCAATGGCTCTGTTAAACCTGGGCTAAGTGAAACCGAGTCTTTCAATGAGAGTAGAGCCCTAGTGACTTTTTATTCATCCATCCATCCATCCATCCATCCATCCATCCATCCATCCATCCATCTATCCATTCACTTTACTTCCCAATTGCATCTTTTCCTCTCCTCCCAGCCCCACCCTTACAAATTCCTACCCCCATTACCCTTCCCTTGGGTACCACTCTGCCCTGGGACATCCAGTCCCACAAAGGCCCAACCAGGCAGTCCAACTAGGGGAAGGGGAGCAGGGGCTGTCTCTGACGCTATTGCCCACCATTAGAATCTAGTGATTTTTGAAACATGTTAACCTTCCTATAGGAAGACAGAGTGCTGACTGAATCCAAGAAAGCAGTGCTGTCCATAGCTCTTTTTATCATTGTTCTCGGTAAGAAGGGTCACCAAAATGCCCTAATTTTAAATATTATGTAATCAGCTCCTACGAAGGAAACACTTAAGGTTTTTAACTTTCACAACCAAGACATGGGGTTGATGGAATTTAAGAGTAGCAATAGAAAAAAAATTACTTTGAATAGAGACAATCTCCTGCTGCAGAAGTTACCTGCAACAACACTTCAAGCCAGGAACACTTGGAAAGGTTGGACTTGAGGGTCAGTGAAGTCAGGAGGAGAAAGGGGCTGTTAGAAGTCAGACACCTTCCAAAGCCCCCTTTTGTGAGATTTATCTATAGGAAGCTCTTAGGCTATAATGAGAAGGGTATTAGACTCACAGCCTGTGCAGAAGAAGTAGACAATAATGTAGTTGCAATAAGAGGCATGGAGAGTTAGGGGTCAGCATGAGAGGGAGAGATGGTTTCTTTTAAGGAATTGTCTAACTCAAATGTGGAGACTGTCAAGTCCAAATCTGCTGTGACAGGCTAGAGGTTGGGGAGAGTTTCATTCAAGTCTCTCCTGGGAAAGCTCAGTCTTTGCTCCAGTAAGACTGTCTCCTCGCTGGACGGGACCCACCCACACTATGGAGAACAACTCACTTTGCCCACTTTAATTCAAGTGTGTGTACTAATTTAAATACTTAAATGATGGTCTCATCTCCCCTCCACACACCCACCTTTCACAGCTATATCCAGAATAGATTTCAGAGTTCAAATAAACCAGCATACAGATCCAACTTTTGAGCCCTGGAGTCCTTGGATTTGGCTGATCCAGGGAAGGGATCAAACCTTTGATAGAACAGCCTCTGTTGGTACAGAGAGCAATCCTCAGGGAGAGACTGTGGGACCACATCAGTCAGTACTCATGGTAATGGAGGGAGCAGGCATCTAGATGGGTTTAAATAGTGTACCCCCATAGCCCCCCAAAACTTTGTGCCTCCTAAGCCTGACCCATCCCTTTCAGAGTTGACTTCTTTATTTAACAAAAATTCTCCTTCTTGACTGGTGTCTACCTACTTACTAAGGTTTAAAAGAATGTGTCTTTCACAATTTAGGGCTGGAACACTGCTGTCTCTCACTCAGTCCATTCTTGTGTTGATGGTAGGAGTGTCTTAGACTGTGACTCTTCTTTCCTGGCTCTCTGTTTAACATGAGAACATAATGACCTCTTAAAGCCAAGAGGACATTCTGCAACTTATATGGCCTGCCAACAGTTTGGATATTTGAAAGAAATCTTAAAATATTTTTATGTATGAAGAGGCTAATCTTTCTGAAAGATGCCTCTCGTGTAATAATAGGCTCTCCATGTAGAAATGATCCCTGACACGAGTTGTTTGCTTGATAGATCTCATCTGTCTCTCTTTTCCTTCCAGTGAAAGCTGTTAATGGGCTGCGATATTCTGGAATAGAATGCAGAGCTACCTCTTCTTTCCTCCCTCCCTCTGCCTCCATTGCCTGGAATCACTAAGATGCTGGCCAAGGAGGGTAGGGGAGGATGTGTTTGTGTACCAGTCAGCTTTCTGTCACTGTGACAAAATTACTGAGATTAAGTCAACTTACAAAGAGGAAGGGTTTACTTAGTGTCACACTTTTGGAGCTTTATTCTTATGGTCAGAGGGTCCCTTTGCTGTCTGCACTAGTTGGGAGGTAGGATATCATAGTGAGAACACCTCCTGGATAAAATGGTTCTCATAGTGACCAGCAGTGAAAGAGGAAGAGAAAGGGGTTGGGGGTCTCCCTCCTTCAAAAGAATGTCCCAAGTAATCTAACTTACTCTGCTAGACCTAATTAAGTAAAGGCTCCACCAATAGCATCATATGCTGGAAACGAAGCTTAAGCATCAGAACATTTAATGTTATCTAAGCCATAGCAACAAGTAATGGGATGCCTCAAATTCCTTTAAAAAAGTATTCCTTTAATTGGTGCTAGGGACTGAACCCAGAAGCTTACACACGTTTCTCAAGTGTTCTAAGACTGATCTACACCCTGAGCCTCACATGTCATTCCATTGTGATATAGACCTTCTCCTCCACCCTGCCCAAATCACTGTTTCTATAGGTGGTGCCTGGGATCTGGGGCTCATAAACCTTCTGGTTACTTGTGCACATCTGAAAAGCATGGTAAAACCAACTTTGTCCTGACCACACTTAGGAAGCGGCTGAAGCTGAGAGAGCAGCTGGCGATGATGCTGAGAAGCAGATAATTATACTCAGGATCTCAGTAGAAGCCATCAACTCTCCCCACCGCTGCTCTCTGTGGCTCAACTCCCAGCTTAGAGCAGAGCTGTGGGTGGCCACTCTGACTCTGTTGAAAGGCAGTTGTTCTAAACCTGCCTTGTACTGTCCACATCCACCTCCCTTCCCTCCTCAAAGGCTTCTGCTAAAGAGACTATTTAAAGACAGAGTGCACAGAGCAGGGGGGTCCTGAAATGGAGCTAGGAGGTAGATGAGAAACTATCTGTGTGTGCTGCTTTAGAAATCAGTGTGCTCAAATCCTAAGGTACTGGCTATCAATGATGATAGACTCTGGGCTTACAAATTACATGCCAAGGATTTTAGGACCAACCCTTTGTTCTATCTACATGTGGCTCTGCCACAGAGTTCTAGTATCTGTCTCCATGTGACCCTGTGATTATTCTAGAGGCTAGGGGTTCATTTCTCACAGCCCGGGGATGGCAGGATCCCTGAGTTGTACTTCTCATGAGGGTGGGGACTGGTGGGTGGTCCCAGGCAGCCTTTCTTGTCCATTGTTCAGGTGCATTTGTTATGAGAGTGATGTCTGCTTGTAAAAGATCCCAGGGATTCTACCACAGTTTAACCTGAGGACCCGATGAGCTGATTTACAGTGCATGGGTTTGGCATTGCCTGTAGGGGGATGGGGAACCCCAAAGCAGAGGAGGGAGTAAATGATCTCTCTATCTGCCTCTTCTCTGATGGAATACCCGCAGTGCCCAGGTCCATTCCTGATGGACTCTTGGGAGCCAATCTCAGGAAGATGGCCGTTTTACTGAGCTGCACAGCTGTGCTCCCAGTCCAGGTGTGGCCATAGCAAATTAACCCACTGTATGACCTTGGCACTCAAAACTGGCAGTTTCTGGGACTCTGATGGTGTCTCTGAGACACAGGCTGAATAGAAATAGACTGCTGGTAGAGACACAAGGAGCTCCATGTCAGGTTCTGTCCCTGTGTGGTGGTTTGAATATGTTTGGCCCAGGGAGTGGCACTATTAGAGGGTGTGGTTTGTTGGAGTGGGTGTGGTCTTGTTAGAGGAAGTGGAGAGGGCTTTAAGACTCTCATCCTAGATGCCTGGAAGCCAGTCTTCTCCTAGTGGCCTTCAGATGAAGATGTAGAACTCTCAGGTACTTCTACACCATGCCTGGAAGCCAGTCTTCTCCTAGTGGCCTTCAGATGAAGATGTAGAACTCTTAGGTACTTCTACACCATGCCTGCCTGGATGCTGCCATGTTCCTGCCTTGATGATAATGGACTGAACCTCTGAACCTCTGAACTTGTAAGCCATCCCCAATTAAATGTCCTTATAAGAGTTTCCTTGGTCATGGTGTCTGTTCACAGCAGTAAAACCCTAAGACACCTTGCACAAATTTTGGGCTGGTCATCACTCCAAGGGATGTACAAACTATTAAAAGCAGTCATAAGCAGTGCTTGCCCAGATGAACAGAACCTGTAAGGGTATTCTGAACTCAGAACAGGGCACCATGAGTCAGGCCTTAATGCTTCTCTGCTAGCCACCAACTTAATATTGATTGATGTCTTTCTCCTGGTTTCCCTTTGATCAAAATGACAACTGTTAAGTAGTTTCTGAGATAATTATAATGTTGATATAAAACTGCATTAAAGCTCTGTTCAGAACTGTGGCCAAAGGATACAAGCTCTTTGACAGGGAAAGGCAGGGTGGAAAGCAGTTAGTGAGAGTCAGGAGAGCTGTGGTGTGTGTGGCCTACGATATTCCAGACACGGGGCTGGTGGGAAGAGGGAGACAGAAGTGTACACCTACTTATGCCTTTATGTTTGTGTCAAGATGTAATGAAAGGGAGCTCATGTCCTGCCCAAGGTTATCTGCAAGTGGTTACAAAATGCAGCCTTCTGTCAGTTGAGTTGTGGCTTCCAAATGCCCTACCAGGATCTCTGGAGCTCATAGCCCTTGGATGGCAGGCTTCCTGACCTGTACTTTTCAATAGGGTGGGGACTGGCAGGTAGACCCACCCTAATGACTTTTTGCCTGATGGAGACCTGCAGAATCCTCCCATATGCATTTTGAGACTCAAGCATTGTGCCACAGTCTCCATAGCTCTTGCTTGAATGGAAGTAGTCAGTGAACCTGGGGCGCTCACTGCAAACTCTGTCATTGGGAGAGGGCAGGAGGCACAGAAGCTGTTGCTCCCATTGTCTGGGGGCACCTGAAATGCTCATGTGGCATGAAACAGCTTTAAAACTGTGAATTCTACCTTCTGGGTAGACATTTCTTTTTGAAACTTAGGATTTGATAACAGATGAAAAGAAAACAACTAAGGAAGTTACAAAGAAGTTGAAATGGTGGCCTTCGTGTGACTTGCTGCCCACATATTGCCACAACCCACTGCACTGAGGAAACAATTATATCCTATATAGGGCAAGAAAATCATGGCTTTATTTTTTTTCCCCTCTGCTTTCAAGTAACTAAAATATCTTCCTTTTTATAAGTGAGCCCAGGTGCCATCTGTCTGTTCTTAGGGGGAACTATCCACACTCAGGTTAGACGCTTCCTGAATCCTTTCTTTTTAAAAAAAAAAAGCACCACAAGAGGAGACTGTAGATATTTTATTACCTAAGTGAGTCTCCCAAATGTTCTTAAAACTGTCACAAGCATAGGAATTGAGAAGAAGGAAAAATGGAGGAGACAAAGGTTCCAGCAACAGAGGGATGAAAAGAACGGAGAAGCCAGAGTAGACTGAGCAGTGGCTTCTTAAGACCATAGGAGCTGGAGAGTTTTGCATCAAGGAATGGCAGGGCTTCTCCCTCAAAGAGCTAAAGGAGGCTGAGGGTAAAAGACCAGAGACCTGGTGTGCATGCAGATGAAACACGAAGATTTGTGTCTACTCTTATTTTTAAATTTTATTTTGGGGTCACGTGTAATGATTACCCCCCTATTTAACACAATGATTACCCATGTTTATGGGAAGCACTGTGATATTTTGGCACACGTGTATATTGTGAGGATGATCAAATCAACCCGTCATCCTTACCTCAGGCATCCATAACTTCTCAATGATAGGACATTCAAGGCTCTGCCTTCTGGCTTCTTGAAGTTATCATTGACATTTAATTTTCTTTAGTCGGTTGCTTTGTTTGCCTGTAAGTGCTTGCTACAGTTTGCTACAGGAATGGACCTTTGTTTGGAGCTGCTGAGAGATGGGTAACCCTCTAGGTTAGTGGCTTTCAAACTTCCCAATTGCTGTGATCCTTTAATACAGTTCCCCAGGTTGTGGTGACCCCAAACCACAAAATTATTTCATTGCTACTTCATAACTGTAATTTTGCTACCGCTATGAATCATAATGTAAATATCTGATGTTTTCTGTTTAGGTGACACCTGTGAAATGGTCATTTGACCCCCAAAGGGGCTGCAGCCCACAGGTTGAGACCAGTGTTCTAGGAGGTGAAGCATGTGAGGGAGTTTGTAGGTCAGCGGGTGCACCCTCGAAGGTGACTTAGGATGTAAAAGGCAGAAAACTGGGGAGATGAGAAGGCAAGGCAGTCTCTTATCCTGGAGTCTGGCAAAAGCTTCTTGCCAGCAGTGAAGTAGAGATCTCTTTGCCTTCCTAGGCATAAATATGCACTTTTCTAGGAACCCTCCGAAATGCCAGTTAGAGTGAAAGGTGAGACTCATGGCTTTTGGTTGTTACTTGGTCAGATTATAATTCTACGGGAGGCACTTCTGGAATCATCTCACAATCTCACCTATCAAAAGAGAGAGGGAAAGTTTCTTACCAACCTGCTGAGTTATAACCTGAGAGCCACTGAAATGGTATATATGGCTAATGCTCTGTAAACTATTAATTGTGATTCTCATTTGAGGAGCCCAGATGCACACTTGGTGTGTCTCATCCTCTGCAACCCTCATTCCCAAGCCTATGCCCATACTTGGGCATACCTTATTCTCTGTGAGGTTATGAAGAGACCAGGTTGATGCCCTAGGGTACCCCTTTTCTTGACTTGCCTGCCTTTCTCTCTCACTATCATTAATATCGCATAACATTTCCAATTTGCTTTCTCGAACCTGGTGGTCCTGAAATTCTTTTCAGTGCCAGATCCATGAATCTGGCTCTGGCCTGAACTGAGATCTCTGAAGGTGTTAAAGGGATTTCTCTGTCTGCCAGGGTTGGTGGCCTGCAGCTGTGTCTCTGTCCTTTATGTCTCTGTGGATATTGTGGCCTCATGCCCCCTTTTCTCGTCTGCTTCCAGATCATGGGACGATTGTTTTAGTTCTGCCACACACTGTGCCAAAGCCATAGGGTCATTAATCATGGGCAATCCCCCTAAAATGGTGCTGAAAACAAGCCCTTTAGTAAGGGGACTCTCCCAGGTCTTTGTTATAGTACCAGGAGGCTGAGCAACATGGTACCAGACTTTAAGATGTTTCTAACTTAAAGGATATGGACTGAGCTAGCTATTGAGCTGAAAATAATAGATGTATTTTTTATTAAAAATATTTTTATGTAGCACATTCTGATCATTGTTTCCCATATGTGAAAAAAACTGTGCTGGAATTTTGATAAGGATTGCATTGAATCTGTAGATTGCTTTTGATAGGATGGCCATTTTCATAATATTAATCTTACTGATTCACGATCATGGAAGATGATTCCATCTTCTGATATCTTCAATTTCTTTCTTCAATGTCTTTAAGTTTTTAATATACAAATCTGGGGGTGGGGTTTCAATAGGCATGGCCCCCATAGACTCATGTATGTGAATGCTTGATCCATAGGGAGTGGCACCATTAGGAGGTGTGGTCTTGCTGGAGGAAGTGAATCTCTAGGAGGTGGGCTTTGAGGTCGCAGAAGCTCAAGTCCAGGCTCAGTGGCATTCTCTTCCTGCTGCCAGTGGATCAAGATAGAACTCTCAGCTCCAACTCCAGCACCATGTCTGCCTGCCATGCTGCCCACCTTGAGGATAATGGACTAAACCTCTGGAAATGTAAGCCAGCCCCAGTTAAATGGCTTCCTTTATAATAATTGCTGTGATCATGGCATCTCTTAGCAGCAATAGAAACCCTACCTAAGACAAAGTTTTTCACTTGCTTTATAAGAGTTATTTCAAGATATATTTGTTGAGGTTATTGTGAAAGACATTATGAAATCAACACCTTTAATTGGTGTACTTTATAAAATGTGTCCATTTTTAGGAGCCCTCAAAACACTTGAACTCATTTGCTTTGTAGCTTTACATCCAACATGAGGGCAATGGTCCTCAAGCTAAAACATCTACCCTAGAAACCTTGTTATAGACAGAGTTCTGGCACCACCCACGGGTGGTTGAGTTAGGCTGCAAGTTCTGTTATGAGTTCAGAAATGGCTTCTCTTCTTTCTGACTGCTTTTCCTTAACATATTAATTCTCCAGTGTAATGGGTTTCATTATGACATTTTCACAAATGTGCACAATGTATTTCAATTATATTTACCTCTTTTACCCTCTCTCATTGATTCTTTTTCTCTTATCAACTTACCCTGGTTCTACTTTCTCATCGTGTGTGTGTGTGTGTGTGTGTGTGTGTGTGTGTGAGAGAGAGAGAGAGAGAGAGAGAGAGAGAGAGAGAGAGAGAGGAGATGGTTTCATTGGGCTTACTGACAGGAGCTTGGCTAATGGATGTTTTCAGGAACTCAGGCGCCTTGCCAGTGACTACATCCCTGGAGAAAATGTCTCTTCCTCCCCTATTAGCCATTAACTGAGAATACTCAGAGAAATGTGGGGAGTCATGAACCCCGATTCCCTCCATAACAGGATGACCGACTCAGTTCTGTTCACATAACCACAGTAGTCATGAGATTAAGAGTGCAACAGACCTGTCATGCTGGAAAGTCAGTATACCCCAGCCTGCACTTCCGCCATTCTTCTGGCTCTTATACACTTTGGCCCCTTCTTCCCTAACACTTTCTGAGACATGGAGGGAGTGATATCGATGTCCCACTTACCGATGAGATCACTCATTCTCATCACACTTACCATCCATAAGCATTTCTAGTTACTGTCTCTGACCAAAGCTGAGAAGAATGTCAATCTATGGGCATAAATATAGCTATTTAGAAGGTAGTATCATTTAGAAGGGCATATCATGTCTACTTGGAAAAATACAGCATCAGGCTCCTAACTGGAGCCTATGACCTACCAACCATGGCTTTTTGACTGGGTTTATACTACCAGATGTGAATTTTCTTACATGGAGTTGGCCACAAATCCAACCAGAAAATAGTTGGTTATCCTGTAATGGCCTTACCAGTATGACCCAGCCAGTGGACCCTGGCTAGTTAGCAGGCATTGCTACACACAGGGTCCTTAACAGTAAGACTATGGACAGTTCTTCCCAGAAGCCTATAGCACCTTCTGGCGCCTTACAAGCCAGCCAGAAGCAGGAAGCTCTCAGCTCAGTAGCAGCTTGATTTCTCCGTCTTTGGAACAACTTTATCCTCCCACATCACACTTCCACCCAAAGTCTTTTAAGTTTCTTTATTGTCTTATAAAGTTTTCGATTTTCTTATGGTTTTTCCCATGCATCATTTGTTCTGGGTGGCCTTCACCACCGCTTTCCCCAAGCTTCCTTCCCTTTTCTCATCTCTCTTTTGACTTTCTGGCTTAAACCTTTCCACTCCTAGTAATTCCTCTTCCATTTTTGTATCACACACATGCACTCCAACCTCCTACCCCACTTAAAAGATACATGTCGTCATTTTCATAGGCCACTTTCTAATTTTCTGGGCTCGACACAGATTTTCTCTCACATACATGCACAAACAAATGGTAGAAGCTGAGATCTGTGTATGACAGAGAATCCTCTGCCTGAGAGAAATATTCCTAAAGAGGAAGAAATCCTAAAGTTCTGACTCTTCAAACAAACCCACAGAGGGATGATAAATATATACAAAATTCATTTACTAATTTTGAAACCTCGAGCGAATGCATATTTTGTCTCCAGAACCTTAATTCTGGCTTCTCACGCTTTGAGAACTATGTATGTCTTTCAGATGATAAATTTATATCATAATGGGGAACCATCAATTGGACTTAGGTTTTATACATCTGTAAATAGGATGTCGTTTATCATTTGAATTTGTGAACAGAAGCTAATAATTTTATGATGCTTATTTAGTTTTATTCCTGTTGACGTGATAAAATATTCTCACAAAAGGCAACTTAAGGGAGAAAAGGACTTATTTCAGCTGGAATTTGATGTGGTCCCTCATGGTGGGGGAAGTCAGGACAGGAACTTCAAGCAGCTCATCATATCACATCTACTCAAGAGCAGAAAGAAACGTGTGCATACATGCTTGCTTGCTTGTGCTAGCTCAATTTCTCTACTCTTACCTACTCCAGGACATTCTGTCTAGGGAATGTGGCTGCCTGTAGTAGACCCGTTCTTCTCATAACAATTAAGATATTCCAAATATATATTCCCACACGCCAATCTGATGTGGATAATCCTTTTTGAGCCTCTCTCCCCAGGTGCTTCTAGGTCAAGTTAGATTAGCGCTGATCATCAAAGTGGCAGTGTCAACTTGTGAAGAACCAAAGTGTCCATTTCCCACTTGGCCTATGACTGAGAAATGGTTTTAGCCTTTTGATTTGTGTTTTAAGAATTAGTTTTGCTTTTTTTTTTCCATTGGAGAGAGTCTATGAGTCAGAACTGCTGGCTGGCAATAATAGAAACTGTTTCTAATTAGCTTAAGCTTGGGAAGAATTTTCAGAGCATTTGGGCAGTTCCCAGAAGATTCGGGAATCCAAAGAGTGAACAGAGAAGCTGCAGAAGGTACCAGCTGCAGATATTCTACTTCCCATTACACTAGGCAGCTCCCCCTCCTCTCCCTTCCCCTGCCCCATCAAATAACCCACTTGTCACAATGTATACCATCCTCTTATTCTATGCCTATCCTGTCCAGGAACCTCCAAGAGAAGACAAGACTTTAAGTCACTCTATTCAGACTTGAATCCTGGGTGGAATCCATATTTAGTTGACAAGACACACGGAAGGATAGCCCTGCTTTCCTCCCACCAGTTCTGGGTTATCTCCAACATGGAAAATAAACCTGAACAGATTCAGGACAGCCAAAATGGCAGCCACCCACTACAGACCAGTCTTCATAAGCAATGTCTGCATGATTAAATAAATGTCCCACAGTCATCCATTGGCCCTTCTCTCCTTGCACTGATTGTGGAGAGAGGAAGCTGACAGACCCTCAAAGAAATAAGAAAGATCCCCAGACGTCTCAACTATCAGTGACAAAGACAGTATTTATAACTAGATCTCTAGAGCCTTTCCAATTGCAATGTAAGAAGCAATCCCCATGGCCAAGACATCAAAGAGGGTACAATACCACTCTCAGGTCCCATGTGAAGCCCGAGAAGCAGAAACCCACTTAGTAGTGAGTTGTCAGAAACTGGGGATTTTCTTTTTCCATTTTCAGAACAAGAGAATTGGTACCTTCTCCTTACTGCACTGAAGGGAGGCTGGAAGCAAGCTCAGAGGAATGAGACACGTTAAAAGTAAGAGAGTTTTTGCCAGGCCAGATGTGTCCCCTCGTATAATAATGACACCACTGTTATAGTAGCAATTAACTTGTCTCTGATTGGCTATGTGGCTCATTTCACAAAAGGAAACTAATGGTACCATAAACTTGGTTAAAAAAAAAATCCCACATCTGAAGCTTTAGGCCCTAGAGGTGAACCCTTCTTTAGTTCTTTAGCTAGACAATACTGGCAAGCTGCCGTCTACACACTCATGTTTATTCCCACGGACAAAGCTAAGTCCGGTTTTAATCATAGAGTCTCTCTTTGCAATAAATGGCAGTGAATGCAGAGAAGCCGAGAACTCAGTTGCTGAGAGTGACCGTTGAGTGCTCAGCCCTAAAGAGAACATTTATACCACATCCTCTGATATAGGAAGTGCAGCTTAGAGTAAGCATTGGAGAAACCAGGACTGTCTACCATGCATGTCTAGTCTTCAATGGAAGGAAACGGGGGACACCTAGTCACCTGGAATGCCAGAATGAAAAGTCGTCAGTCAACCTGGTGATTCTTTGCTTTTCTATTAGGAGCCAGCCTCCACCTGAAACCCACAATTCCCTGAGCATCACTGGGTCCTGATCCTGCAGTGAATAGAACACATGTCCTATGTAAGATGTTCCATGGACTTTTCATCCTCCTCCAATGGAATCTGTTCTTATCCTTAATACTTATCACAGATCCTTCATCTTGGCCCTAGACCTGAGCTCTGTTTATCAGTCAATAGAATTCATTCTTTTATTTTTATTTCTTATTTTATTTTTTAATTTATTCACTTTATATCCCAATATCAGCCCCCACTGTCCTCACAGTACCCTCTCACTTATATTTTCCCCTATTCTCCCCCTCCCTTCTCCTGTGAGTATGGGGAACTCCCCCCCCCCAACACCTCTAGCACATCAAATCACTGCAGGACTAGGTGCATCCTCTCCCACTAAGGCCAGACAAGGCAGCCCAGTTAGGGGAATGGGATCCACAGGCAGGCAACATATTCAAGGATAGCACCCCTGCCCTGCTTCAGTTCTTGGGGTACCTGCATGAAGATCAAGCTGCTCATCTGCTGAACATGTGTGAAGGGCCTAGGTCTAGCCTGGGCTCAGTCTTTGGTTGGTGGTTCAGACTCTGGGAGCTCCCAAGGATCCAGATTAATTGACTCTAATGGTCTTCTTGTGGATTCCCTGTCCTTTTTGAGTCCCTCAATCCTTCTCCTAACTCTTCCATAAGATTCCCAGAGCTCCATCTAATGTTTGGCTGTCAGTCTCTGCATCTCTTTCCATTAGTTGTTGGGTGGAGCCTCCTAGAGAACAGTTATGCTAAGCTCCTGTGTGCAAGCATAACAGTGTATCATTAGCAGTGTCAGGGATTGGTTATTGCCCATGGAATGAGTCTCAATTTGGGGCAGTCATTGATTGGCCATCCCCTCTGTCTCTCTCTGATCCATCTTTGTCCCTTCACATCTTGTAGGCAGGACACATTTTGGGTCAAAGGTTTTGTGGGTGGGTTGCTGTCCTTATCCCCTCCACTGAGAGTCTTACATGGCTACATGCTTATTGTAAAGGTCACAGGTTACACGTTCTACTATGTTTAAATGTGTAAGAAAAGCCAACCATGAAGTCAGTGTCTGGAGGTCTTGACCCAGTGCCCACAAAGGTGGGACTGTTCTGAGTTTCGTTCTTCATGCAGATAGACTCCCACAGTTGTGAGGCTTGCGGGGGTAGGAGGAAGTGTCTCCAGCACTCTAATGCCTAGGGGACACTGCAAGAGAGGTGGTGGAAAGAGTGTATACACTGAAAGATAGAGAGATGGTGTGCTGGTTTGTATATCCTTGGGCCAGGGAGTGGCACCATTCGGAGGTGTAGCCTTGTTGGAATAGGTGTGACCTGGTTGAAGGAGGTGTGTCACTGTGGGTGTGGGCTTAAGATCCTCACCCTAGTTGCCTGGAAGTCAGTCTTCCACTAGCAGCCTTTGGATGAAGACGTAGAACTCTCAGCTCTGCCTGTGCCATGCCTGCCTGGATACTGCCATGCTCCCACCTTGATGATAATAGACTGAACCTCTGAACCTGTAAGCCAGCCCCAATTAAATGTTGCTTTTTTATAAGACTTGCCTTGGTCATGTTGTCTGTGCACAGCAGTATAACCCTAACTAAGACAGAAGTTGGTACCAGGGACTGGGGTATTGCTGTGATAGTCCCGACCAGGCTTTTATTTGAAAGAATGTGGATTTTGGGACTTCGCGTTTGGAAAGCAGGGGAATGCTTTAAATGGGGCTTAATGGGTCATCCTAGTAGGAATATGGAAGACTTTGCTGCTGGGAATAATTTGAACTGTGTTGACCTAGCCCAAGATATTTCAAAGGAGAAGAATTTCAGAATGTGGCATAAAAACTGTTTTTGTGGTATTTTGGTGAAGAGTGTGGCTACTTTTTGCCCTTGTCTGAAAAGTCTGTCTAGGGCTAAGGTGAAGAGACTCAGATTAATTTCATCGACAAAAGAAGTTTCAGAAAAGCTCAGCAGAGACTTTGTTCTCTGGTTAAGTCTTATGAAGAGAAGTTTGAACAAACATAGCAAGCCAGTAAAGAGCATCCCTCCATGGCCTCTGCATCAGCTCCTGCTTTCTGACCTGCTTGAGTTCCAGTCTTGACTGGAACAACTGTATGGAAGTGTAAGCTGAATAAACCCTTTCCTCCCCAACTTGCTTCTTGGTCATGATGTTTGTGCAGGAATAGAAACCCTGACTAAGACAGATGGCGTGGCACAGCCAGTGCAGTCATGATTTCCCAGCAGCTGTGGCCTACACAAGTTTGGGCCTCTCAACAATCACTCTTTAGTCAGAGAGAGAGGAGGGGCCTTGTGGGGCCTTCCTGCTTCTTGCTGAACTACTGGCTACTGAAGGGTTCTGAGAGAGGTTTTGTCTCTGTTGTATGCCCACCGAGGAACCCACCGGGTCTAAATCCAGTCACCTAGATGTTCCAGGCTAAACTCACCGAGTCTCAAACAAACAAACAAACCAAACAACAACAAAATAAAACCAAAAAATAACCACTGTCAACAAAAATATTCATAAGTGTTGAAAGGGGACTTGTGGGGGCAGACAAGAAAGAGGGGTATTGAATGGCATATAATAATCAGAATGTGCAGGGTTTACATGTATAATAAAAATTTCAAAAGGCAAACTCCTCACTTCTCAATAGTCCCCCATCATTGTGGGCCACATAATGAAGCTTCAGGGACATTATAACTGAATAGTTTCCTTCTTGAAGATTTAACACACACACACACACACACACACACACACACACACACACACTCACACACAGAGAGAGACAGAGACAGAGAGACAGAGAGGGGGAGAGAGAGAGGCAGAGAGAGAGAGAGAGAGAGAGAGAGAGAGTTATGCTTCTTCATGTTCTTAGGGAAGGGAGAACGTCAGAAATAAGTGTTGAGCGGGAGCCACATAATATCTTCTCACCAGATATAATTGATCCAGGCATTCTGGGAGAATGGATACAGGACTGGACCAGGAACCATCACTGGATAATTACATTTGCAAAGCAATTTTTCTAAGACAATGGCATCTCTATGTTGCAATGAGAAATGTTACATCCTTTCAAAGAAGTGAAGTAAAAAGATTTTTAAAATTTTTAGTACTAAAATCTTTCTAGTCCCAGAAACCCATGGAGGATAATAAAACCCTGAACCCAATATGAAATCTTCTGAGTTATGGTGGATCCCATTGCGTCTGATTCCCTTTGAGAAGTCCTGAGTTCTGGTGGATTCCATTGCGTCTGATTCCCTTTGAGAAGTCCTGAGTTCTGGTGGATTCCATTGCGTCTGATTCCCTTTGAGAAGTCCTGAGTTCTGGTGGATCCCATTGCGTCTGATTCCCTTTGAGAAGTCCATGTGAGTTCTGGTGGATCCCATTGCGTCTGATTCCCTTTGAGAAGTCCTGAGTTATGGTGGATCCCATTGTGTCTGATTCCCTTTGAGAAGTCCATGTGAGTTCTGGGGGTGGCTGAGAGTTGTTGCATCCGTGGGGTTTGTGCTCTGAAAGGCAGTTTTGGGATTCAGAGGCATTTAAGGATAAATGTCTTGTATTCTTGTGGCACCATTGCAAGAAAGGATCTGGGTGATATAATTCCTTTCTTTCTCTACCTATACAATGACATCACTTCCATCTGTTCCTTTATCTAGGAGACTAGGGTGAATTAGGAGTGTACTGGTTGATTTTCTGTGTCAACTTGATACAAGCTAGAATTATCACAGAGAAAGGAGCCTCCCTTAAAGGAATGTCTCATGAGATCCAACTGTAAGGCATTTTCTCAATTAGTGATCAAGGGTGGGAGGGCCCATTGTGGGTGGTGCCATCTCTGGGCTGGTAGTCTTGGGTTCTATAAGAAAGCAAGCTGAGTAAGCCAGGGGAAGCAAGCCAGTAAGAAACATCCCTCCACGGCCTCCGCATCAGCTCCTGCTTCCCAATCTGCTTGAATTTCAGTCCTTACTTATTTGGTGATGAACAGCAATGTGGAAGTATAAAATGAATAAACCCTTTCCTCCCCAACTTGCTTCTTGGTCATGATGTTTTGTGCAGGAATAGAAACCCTGACTAAGACAAAGAGGGAGCAGGTAAGAGTATTTTTCATGATGCCATATGAAATGAAAGGTGGGTCATTGTTATATAATTAGTCTGTGATTCTCAGACTGAGAAACCACTATGCTTTTGGGTCTTGGGGTAGGTGAAGGGAAAATGTAAAGAAACTTTGATTAATGGGCTCCTATAGACATAAGAAACTTGGTAGATTTGGCCGTTTCAAGAGTGGCCCCTATAGGATCATACATTTGAATGCTTAGTTACCAGATAGTACAAGTCTTTGATAAAAAGATTTAAAAGATTATGGCTTTGTTGGAGGAAGTGTGTCACTGGGGTGAGCTTCCGGGTATCAAAAGCTCATGCCAAGCCCACAGTCTCTGTCAATGCTTATGCATCAGGATGTAGCTCTCAGCTACTGCTCCAGGGCCTGACTGTATGTAGCAATGCTCCTGGCTGTGATGGAAATGGACTAAACCTCTAAAACTATAAGCAAGCCCTCAATTAATGCCTTCTTTTTCAAGAGTTGAATTGGTCATGGTGTCTCTTCATAGCAACACAACAGTGACAAAGACAGTGAGCTTTCCTCATCACAGTCAAGGGGATTTCTCTAGACACCTTGCCCTCATCCTCACTGAGTTCTCAGACACTTGCCTGGGAGCACCTCTACCACTGTGGATATGGGACAAGGTCCTGCTTCTCCTGACTTAGCTGTAAGATCATCCTTCTTGCCCTCGGAGCAGACAGCAAAGTGTGGCTCATGGAGGAGAGGAATGCTTCCTTTGTTGACTTACAATTGGATTTCAAGGTCAAGACAGGCAGATGATGGCACTGGCTCTATCTCAAAGCAACATCTCCCAGCTTCTCTTGACCCTGTCAAGAGTTGGCAAACACACAAGTCACATGAAAAGTATGTCGATATAGGAAGCAGTAAGAATTGGGGCTATCAATGTGCACATGTTCTCTTCTGGACCCATGAGTTCCCAGGCTAGCTCTACCTCAGGTGGTTTCCCGTTGCAGGGGGGTTCACCACAGAAGCTCTTGTCTTTATTAAACCTAAGCTCAATTATCCCATGTGCAGTCTTATTGGTAGCACTGAGTCCTAGATGGTGCTCCCTGTACATCTTGTTTGTGTATTTTACCTTGAGCTAGATTGTGCATTCGTAGCTGGCTTCCATGTGTGGGCTATAGGCATGCTCTATGACTCTCAGTGCATGCCAGCAGCCCGGGACCAGCAGAGCAATCATGCTGAGGACAAGGACTGCATGAAAGATTTATTGACTCTTGAGGAAACCCGTGATTATGTTGGCCATGCCCAGTGAAAGCATCTGTATCAATACCTGTGGGACAAAAGTTCACCCTGTACCTCTGCAGCAGAGTATCCACTGCCCCACTTGTTGAGCACTGGACAGGGGTTGGCACATTACAAATCTCTGTGGCCTCTAGAGACACAATGAAGATTCAGGCATTCTTCCTGTGAAGATGAGGTAGATGCATAGTGAGTTCTCAGATACAGGGAATTTCATGACAGTTGCTCAGGCCGCCATTACAGTAGACAGACTGTGACTTCAGCAAACACTTCACTTCCCACAGTGCTGGTGGCTGGGAACTTCAAAGCCAAGTTGTCATTAGATCTTAGGGTATGGTAATGGGCTTCTTCCTATTATATAAAAGGAGTGGTGGTTTCAATAAGAATGACCCCCATAGGCTTATATATTTGAATGCTTGGTCATCAGGGAATGGTACTACTTGGGAGAGATAAGGAGATTCTGCCTTGTTGGAGTGGGTGTGGCCTTGCTGGAGTAGGTGTGGCCTTGTTAGAGGACTCATGTCATTGGGGGTGGGCTTTGAGGTTTCAAAAGCCCAAGGCAAGCCCACGCTCTCCCTGCTGCCTATGGATTCAGTTATAGAACTCTCAGCTAACTTTCCTCAGCCTTCACATTGCCACAATTACAACCAGGCTAATAATGGATTAAACTTCTGAAACTGTAAGAGAGCCCCAATTAAGTGGCTTCTTTTATTAAAGTTACCATAGTCATGGTGTCTTTTCACAATAGAATACTAAGATGGGACACAGGCACTTGGGGAAAGACATGATGAAGTAAATGTGGATGTGATGATCTAATTAGGCAACAGTAGAAGTGTGTGTGTGTGTGTGTGTGTGTGTGTGTGTGTGTGTGTGTGTCTAGGAGACAAGTCTACATGTGCTGGTCTGTGTTCTTATATTCCACTGTAAGATCACCTATTGTAAGATACCCACTGTTTAAATCACATGGCCATACTCTAAGCTAATCATCCTGAGATCAAGATGTACTTTTTAAACCTTTAACCTTTAACAACAACAACAACAACAACAACATGATGCCTTGGGTTGAGCTGGGTGTGTCTCTCAGATATATCGTGCTTATCCAGCCTGCATAGGGTGTTGGGTCTGACCCCTAACAACACACACAGATACACATGCTCAGGCACACACATTCACCACATATCACACACACACACACACACACACACACACACACACACACACACACAGAGGCACACACTACACATACAAAGGCACACATCACACCATACCTACATCCCAAACAAGAACATACTACACATACTACACACACACACACACACACCACCACCACACCACACACAAAGCCACACACCACACCATACCACAGGCACACACAGGCACACATCACATACTGTGAAAACACACACACACACACACACACACACACACACACACACTATACACACACAGACATACACATACATACATACACACACACCATACCACACCACACAAAAGAACATTCATTATACAAACAACATAAAAATACCTCCCCCACTTATAAACATAAATGTTTTTCTGACTTAGCTCTCCAGGTGACAGAGAGCTTGATTCTGCCTGTATATCCTAAGGTCCATGATATTGTTCAAATTAGCCAGCCCACAGAGTTTATGAGCCCACACTGACTCCACCCCTCCTGCCTAAGTTGCCCCTACAGCTGCAGCGTACTCTTCTGTTACTCTGTCCCCAGGCACAAACCCTTGTTCTGTGTGTGACCCTGGCTGGCAGCCTTCTCTCTCAAGGCCCTGGCTGCTGTCTTGGGTTGGGCTTGGCATGTCTAATTACATAATTAGAGCCTAAAGCTGCAGATGGTTCTGCCCTTAATCTATTCAAGTGCTGTGCCCTTCCATCTGAAGAACCTTCAGATCTTCAAATGCCAAGAGGTGCCCAGTAGATCAGTCACACACATTAACTGTAGTACTCAAATTCTTGCGAAAACACAGCTCTTACCTCAAGGAAATAAGTAGAGAGCTTATTCTGGAATCAAATATGAGTGACCGAGGATCAGGAACACAGATTCAGTAACTTCAAATTCCATGTTCCAATGTGGTAACAGTACAAAGCAACTTATAAATTAAAGCATTAAAAAAATACATTGTTCGGGATCTTTTCCTCAGCTGCCGCCAAGGTGCTCGGTCCTTCCGAGGAAGCTAAGGCCGAGTTGGGGTGAGGCCCTCACTTCATTCGGTGACTGGCACCATGCCGGCAGTCCACATCATGGCTTCCGTCTCCGAGCTTGCCTGCATCTACTCCGCGAGGTGACAGTCATGGAGGATAAGATCAATGCCCTCATTAAAGCAGCTGGTGTCAGCGTTGAACCTTTCTGGCCTGGCTTGTTTGCCAAGGCTCTAGCCAATGTCAACATTGGTAGCCTCATCTGCAATGTAGGGGCTGGTGGACTGGCTCCAGCTGCTGGAGCTGCACCTGCTGGTGGTCCTGCTCCATCCACTGCTGCCGCCCCAGCTGAGGAGAAGAAAGTAGAAGCAAAGAAGGAAGAGTCCGAGGAGTCTGAAGATGACATGGGCTTTGGTCTTTTCGACTAAACTGCTTTTGTTAACTTGTCCAATAAAGAGCTGAATCTGTAAAAAAAAAACAAAAACATTGTTGGTATATGAGATGGATGAGTTACATCAAAGTGGGGGCATTTCTGGCATAACTTTTAGAAACTCTCTGATGACATTCTTAGCCTTTGGTCTGGTAAAAGCTAAGGTTCTGTTTGTACATACCAAGTGTACAAACTGATAATCACAAGGATCCTAAGAGCCATGTATGGCCTACATATAAACATGGCACACATGGTACATATAAACATACATATAAATACATGGCAGTTAAGTGCTAAAGACAGCCTGGGATAGCCTGCTTCTGGAACATTCCAACTCTATAATCCCAGAAGTTCCAGTGAGTCAGCCTTGCTCCCCCGACCCCTGAAGACTTCAGTTCATAACACCCACACACCACATTGACAATTCACTGTGGCTTGAGTTCCACCTCAGATGGCATCTGCTGCTTGAGACGACTTGGCTGAGATCACGTAATGAGCTCAGATGATAGATTTATTAACTGTTAAGATAATGGTGATATAAAACTGACTCTAACTTAAATAATAGTATTCAACCTGGATTTTATTAACTGTTAAGATAATGGAGATATAAAACTGACCCTAACTTAAATAATAGTATTCAACCTCTCAGTATCAAATACTTAGGTGTCTGCCCATGAGCATAGTCTGAGATACAGAGCATAAGAATTCTTAAAACTCCACCAAAGTGAAACTTTAAACCTCTCTTGTTGGTATGAACTTCACTTCATTGGTCACGGGGGTCTCACACACAGGCCCCACAGAGTCTGTGTCTCACCTACAGCTGCAGTCTGTATCTACTCAAAGTGTTCAAGGGAATTTCCAGCTCAAAGGTAGTACTCACTGGTTTATAGAGAGGAGGCTTGTGCCCACCCAGGAGATCCAAACATTCACCAAAATGCAGCACCCAAAACTGTTTAGAGAAAATGCAACACACGTGGTCATTGATGACAGGCCATACCATCTCAGGAGGGCCTGGGGAAGGGGAGAGTGGAGTCACACGTAGTCATTGCTGAGAGGTGATGCCCTCTCCTGAGGGTCTTAGGGAAGTCTGGAGAGGAGTATTAGTACTGTCTCTCCCTCTCAAGAAATTATAATATCTTGGATGATCCTTGTCTGTGTTCAAACCCACTTTTTAAACAAGAGCCAGCAGGCAGTGGGTCCTGGAGGGGATATCTCTTCCCAGTCTCGCATCTGAATCCCCTGTACCATGTTCTTCCATTTATCCCAAGTCACAGGATAAAAGGAAACCTAGGATGTCCAAGGAGTGGAGCCTCCTACTGACCATCTTCCCCTATGACTATGACACCTCTCTTAAGAGATGTGCCTGACTCTACAGAGTCAATCCAAGTCTATGCCCCCTTTTCAATCACAGATCTCCAATAGTGTAAGGATCTTGGAGGCTTCTCTGAGAACCCATCTAGAGTGACCAGAACTTAACTTTATCCCAAGAGCGTACATGGAGCGACCTGTATTTGTAGACTATGCTACTAGGTTACTTGCTTTACCCCTATGGAAAAACAGATTGCAAATGAGGAGTTATTTAAATCCCTAATGTCCATCAGCCCAGTGCACACGTCTTCCCAGATATTACTAATTAGAATTATAACATCCCAGCAGGGACCCTAGCCATAGAATTGTGATAGACACCTGTATTGAAGTAAACCTGTGAACAATGACAAGGTGGGGGAGCTCACTCAAGGAAAGATAATCTTCTCTTACTTCTTAACAGGCTTATCTAATCTTTAAGAAAATTTCCAACTGGATTCCTTATCTCTTGAAGGACAAGCCCTTTAAAGTCAGCATTTCACTGTACTCAGTCCTTGACATCTGTAGAAAACTTGAGACACTACAGTTGGGACCTCAGACCCCTCTGGCTCAGCTACTAAACACTGCCTTCTCAGTGTTCTATAACTGAGATCTTGAGGAAGGAATATCAGGAGGAGAGGAGAGGAGAGGAGAGGAGAGGAGAGGAGAGGAGAGGAGAGGAGAGGAGAGGAGAGGAGGACCATATTATTGTGCTTGCACTTGAAGATGTGGTTGGCCAGACCTGTCCACTGAAGAATTCCCATAAGCGATCTCTGAAAGCAAAGGATGGGGCCAGACTTGCTTCCAGTGTAAAAGCTCAGGCCATTGCATGCAACTGTACCAGATCATCCCTGCAGGCATGCCTGATATGTAAGGACCCTACTACCTATCCTTGGATTGTCCTTGTCTTCAGAGTAGGAAAGGCTAATCCCCAACAACAGGCTTCTTTATGGGACCAAAAGTGCTAGAAAACAGGCTGGATCAATTTCTGCTGATAGACCTTGAGTTGCCCTAGGCAAGTTAATCTGCTTTCAGATTCCAGGATCACTTATTTGGCTCTTGCCTTTTGTTTTCTAGAACCCTTTCCTCCAATGTATGGAGATACTAAGGATAAAAAAAATTCTCTAATTTCAATATTGCACTCTCATAGCACTGTGAAAATTATGTTCCTGGTCATCCTTTAAAGCAAGAGCCAGATGGCAATTCTGCAATATCCCTAGAGTTATGGCAGAGCTAGCTTCAGTAGTGCTCTGAGGAATTCTGGCGAAGCTAGACTCAGCTTTTGGGGATATAGAGATGCCTAGTGGTGTCAAGACTGCCTGCCCAGTCAAAATCCAATATGGGGGATTCCTCATGGTATAGACAAACCATAGACTTGTTAATGAGACCATAACCCCACTGTATCAGGAGTGGCTAATCCCTATGTCCTTCTTTCTCAGGTCTCCAAATGTCCTTCTTTCTCAGGTCTCCAAATGTCCTTCTTTCTCAGGTCTCCAAGTCTACTAAGCAGTACACAGTGTCACAATTAAGAGGCACTTTTCAGATTTCTTTGTGTTCTGACTCTTGGCACTTGACTTCATTTGAATGGAAGTAGCCAATGACTATAGTGTGCTAATGGTATACTAGCTCTGCCCTCCTTTAAGGGTTCAGAATAGCCCCTATCTGTTCATTAGGGCACCAGAAAAAGATATTATGGGCTTAGGTTTTCCAGTAGAAGACATTTTACAATGTAGAGGTGACACTTTGATATGCAGTCATATCAAGGAAAGTTCAAACTAAAATACCATCTGGATTTTAAAATTCTATCCTCTCATGACCACCAAGTCTCCTGGGAAAAGGGCCCAGCTAATGCAGTGAGAAAATGCAGAATCTGGGGTGTATTTTGTTTCTGGGGACATGATGATCACCCCCATCTAGAGTTCAAGCTGAATTGAACTGATTTTACTAAAGAGAAAGAAGTATTAGTCCTAGGAGATGACTGGATTCTGCCAAATCTGAATTCCTAAGTTTGGATTAATGGCAAAATCTCTCTATGGAGCTATCAGGGCCCCAGATTCTGAGTACTTTAACTGGGATGATCAATTGCAACAATTCTTTAATTAGATGAAACAGGCTCTCATGGAAGCCCCAGTATTAAGTACAACTGATCTCTAAAAGTCTTTTGTGTTATTTGATATAAGAACAAAACAAAACATCAAGGCCTGTCTTTATGGTATTGACTCAATGTCTATGGTCAGAAGAGAAGCCTGAGGTATATTTTTCAAAGAAACTATATATGTTGAACCACTAGAGTGGGGCCCATGTCCAAGAACAGTGACAGCCAAACACTACTAGTTGAAAAGTAAAAATAAAAATAAAATAAAAATATAATAAATATGTATAATTATATAACATTATAATAGATATTCCAACTATGCCTTAATGGTCTTACATGCCCATGCTGCCACCTGGAAGGAGAAAGAAGTATTGAGAGTTCATCCATAAAGCATAAATAAGATATTCTAAAGCTATAGAGGTAACCAAAACCCTAAATACCCAAACTGGAAGGCAATCCCCCCAGGACATATCTATGAACCAAGGATTATGTGATTTTCCCTTAAAAAAGGGTGAAATTTTTTTCTTTCTTGTTTTAATGGAACATTAAATGTTTGAATGGCTCATTCATAGTATGGTAAATGTCTCCTTGTGTGATTTTAGTATAAAATCTGTAGGGAAAGAAAAGGCAAAATGCATCAGGCCACAGGGACGATGAGTATTTAGACTATAAACCCTACAGTCTAGCTTTTCCTGTGTCTTGGGACAGTAACCATAGGTACTAGCTACAAGGCTTTGGCATAGCTCTGCCAGAATATGCCCCTTTGTTACAATAATATCATAGCAAAGACAAGTCAGGCCACTTTTCATAGTTCACTTTCTAACTCAGAATGCCCTCTAAGCTCCCCCACAGTGGTTCCTCTCCTCCAGTGTGGGAAGATGATAAGTTCCTTGGCACCATTTCTCTTTTATTGGGACTCATGGACTGTGAGAGCCCTCTATCTCATCTCAAAAATTTTTCCAAATTTATGTCTTATAAATGTATTTGGGTTCAGTGGGCAACTCCCTGTGTAAACTTACAAAACACTTACACGGACAGGGATATTGACTGCCTTGCTCTGGAGAGCATGAGGCCACGGTGTCTACTTCCCCAGAAGTAGTAAACTACACCAAAGAGATAGTCCAAACTTCTGGCTATGTTACAAGCTTGAGACCTTTCTTCAAGACCTTCCCAGTATATCCTCCTTATAGGAAAAGGAATGATACATTCTGTCTTAGCTACTTATCTATTGCTGTGAAGAGGCAGCCTGACCAAGGTTCAGTTGTTGGCCCAGTCAGATCTGAGTCTGAGATGGAGCCTCAGTAAGTGTTAGATTCTAGTATGGAAATTCATCAAACTCACTACCTCATAAGTTAGGATGAAAATTTAAAAAAAAAAACCAAACTGGCCCTTACCTTAAAGGGAATAAGAGAAAGTTTATGTTGGAGCCAACTGTGACAAACTATGACCTGGGAACACAAATTCTAATAACCTCAGATAATACAGTTTGATATGTTAGCTGTTTCTGAACTTTCCATAGTAATACAAGAAATAAATTAATAAAGGTACTTTTCAAATTCATTTAGTGGGAACATCAGGTAGGTGGGTTTTAGCAATCAGGGGAACCTCTGCTATGAGGTTCAGATGTTATCTATAGCAGTTGTAGCCTCTAGGCTGGTGGTAGCTTGTGTATTCCAAAATAACTTTGATGACAGTCACAAGCACATTGGGTCACGCTCAGAGGTGGATAGTAAGTGGCTATTTAGAGGACTAAAGATAGCTCAAGATAATTTCGCTTTGGGCATGTAACATTCCAGCTCCCTACCACCATTGAAGTTTTAATCAGTCAATCAGCTTCATAGAATGCTTAATGTAGGTATGGCTCCCACTCCCCCCGCCCCCCCCATCCCAGAAACATCTGTTCACAGATTGTAATTCTACCATCACCCTTTCTTGTACACAAATGAAGAGTTCCAGCTCCAAACCAATTCTTTGTGTGTCAGGGAACCTGCATGTCTGTGTGTGCATACACATGTGTTAGTGTGTACAGGTGTGCCTCCGTGTGTGTGTGTGTGTGTGTGTGTGTGTGTGTGTGTGTGTGTGTGTGTGTGTGTGTGTGTGTGTGTGTGTGTGTGTGTGTGTGTGTGTGTGTGTGTGTGTGTGTGTGTGCTTATGCACACTTGCATGTGGAGGTTGGAGGTCAATGTCAGGTGTCTTTCTTCTATGGCCCACTATTACTTTTTGAGACAGAGTTCCTCAGTGAAGCTGGAGCTCACTGGTTAGCCAGAGTGACTGGCAAGTAAGCTCTGGAGCCAGCTTGTCCCTGTCCCCTCAGTGCTGGGGTTACAGACGCATATCACAGTGTTCACCTTTTTACATGGGTAGGGGACATTCAAATTCAGGTCCTTATGCTTGTGTGGCAACCATTTAACCTACCAAATTCCCTCCCCAGCCTCACTCCAAACCAACTCTTTTTTTTTTAAGCATCATCAAATATTTAATATCTCAATTTTCACTATAGCCAAGATTTCTATGTCTCCTGCTTATGTTGCTACATAGTTCACAGGTAATGTCCTGTTTCCCTTTGCTACCTCACAAAGTCATTCTTATAAAATGACACTCAGGTCAGTAGAACATAAATTGGAACATGTCAATTTGTATAGACTTAATCCAAGGACAAGTAAAAAAAAATCCAACTTACAAATCTTTTAAAGGCTTATGTTTTTCACATGAGAGCACTTCTAAACATAGATAGTTTAGAACGTAGGCATATACTGAAAATGCTATTATACATAAAAATAAATTATACGTAAAGTAAAAGTCAGTTACTTTTCCTATTTCCACTTTGCTATTAAATATATCCTTTGTTCTCATGGCTATAACATAGCTGCTGTGCTTTCAGGTACCACATCTGTGTTCAAGGTGAAAGTTTAGTAAGAAAAAAAATACAGAAACATCAAGTTGTTTTTCTCTTTCTATTAAGTAATCCACAAAATCTTCAGAAACTTTACTAGAGGTAAACTTTTATCTCATTTGCCAGAAGACTATCCTTAGCTGCAAGGGAGTCTTGGAGAGTTAGTATTTCATTAGAAAAAAATGAGGAAAATTATGTTGGAAAAGGCAGCTCCAGGGGGCTTCTTATATCATATTTTTTTCTCCATGTCTTGTTGAGAATTCAGTTTGATAGCCAAATGAAGTGAAAGAAAAAAATAGATATTTTCACTGTTTCTAAAAGATTATCATCATCCCTGTCATCACAGTGGCCCTTGCCCTAGCTCTCTTCTTACTTGGGGATCTTTGCCCATGACTTATCTTTGGTCTAGGGATAGATTGTATTATTGTTTCCAGTGTTCCAGTCTGTTCCTGTAATGAACTTTCCAGAACTTCTCCAAAAGAGATTGGACGTGTTTTCTGGCTAAGTTCCTTGCGTGTTGGCTGATGAATGTTAACAGATGGTGACAGGCAGGGCTTGCATGGTCATGGCAAGTTTGTTTTAGCCTTTCTCATTCTGTCATCCATCACAGGAGAGAATGTCTGTGGAGCCATTTAGCTCTACATGGAACCCTTGGAGGAGATCCCAAACCAACTTAGAGCTTAGCATTGATCTCTATTGATCTAAGACAAAATCACTCAGGCCCAAGCCATGCTACAGCCTTGTGAGGGAGAGCAGTGCATGATGCTGGCCAGTGAGTATCAATGTAGCAAAGCCTAACAGGTCTGAGTTAGCCTCCTTTCCTCTTTCTCTTATTGCCATCCACCAGGCCTCGGGTCTCAAATGAAATAGCACTTCTGCAGGTGCTCCTCAGTCCCCAGTCCTACTTCACTTTCTGTCTGAACTCTGCTGCCTCACTGTGGTCTCTAGACAAACGCCTGAGAAAATCAACCTGAGAGAAGGATTTATTGCTCCCAAGGTGTTTTTTTTTTTTCATATAAAAGAAAGCATTTAATTGGGAGCTTGCTTACAGTTTTAGAGGGTGAGTCCATGACAGGAAGCAGGCAAGCAAGCATAGTACTATAGCAGTAGCTGAGATCTTTGAGAGAGAAATTGGACCCAGCATGGGTTTTTGGAACCTTAAAGCCCACTCTCCCACAAGAGAGTATACCAATAAGGCCATACCTAAGCTTCCCTAAGCCATCTGGGAACCAAGCATTTAAATATCTGAGCCTCTGGGGTCTTTTCTTATTTATTTATTTTTTGTTGGCTTTTAAAAATTTTTTATTAGATATTTTCTTAATTTACATTTCAAATGCTATCCCGAATGTTCCCTCCCCCCTCCCACCACCCTGTTTCCCTGCCCACCCACTCCTACTTCTTGGACCTGGTGTTTCCCTGTATTGGGGCATATAAAGATTGCAATACCAAGGGGCCTCTCCTCCCAATGATGGCCAACTAGGCCATCTTCTGCTACATATGAAGCTAGAGACACAAGTTCTGGGGGTTCTGGTTAGTTCATATTGTTTTTCCTCTTCTAGGGTTGCAGACCCCTTCAGCTCCTGGGGTTCTATCTCTAGCTTCTCCAATGTGGGCCCCGTGCTCCATCTTATAGATGACTGTGAGCATCCATTTCTGTGTGAGACAGCTATATCAGGGTCCCTTCAGTAAACACTTGCTGTCCTATGCACTAGTGTCTGAGTTTAGTGACTGATTATGGGATGGATCCCCCGGTGGGTTAGTCTCTGTATGGCCCATTTTTTTCATCTTAGCTCTAAACTTTGTCTCTGTAACTCCTTTCATGGGTGTTTTAGTGCTATGATTTCCCATGAGTTCTGATGTTCTAGTTTGTGGTCAGCTGGTCCTGTAGAATAGGGCCTGAGATTGGACATCGTGGCAGGGAACATCTGGCAGAGCAAAGCAGCTTACTTTAGGGCAGGCAACAAGAAGCAAAAGAGAAGCAACAGGGGGTAGGATACACCCTTCAATAGACTTCTGTTAGACCCTCACCTTCTAAAGCATCCATCACCTCTCTAAGCATTGAAACTGCACCAACTGGGGCCAAGGCTGCAACACATGAGCCTGGTGGGCGGCCTTTCATATTAAAACCACAGTATCACATGCTCTTCCTGCCCCTCCTCACACTCAGGGTACTTGGTAACTTTGTCTTCATTTGTTGAACGTATCCTCGCTATAATGGATGGTTACTATGCTGCTGCTACTACTGTGTATCTGTTCTGTTCATTGTTTCTTATATGTGTGATACCAACTACAAGGCCTGCACAAACCAAGTGCTCAGTAAGCCTTAGCTACTGTTTTCTGAATAGACACTGCTAATTTTTTTTAGTAAAACTTTTCATTCTTATGAGTTATCTTTTTAGTTTCTATACTCACGATGCAAATTGTGTGACTGAATATGAACACATTCATGTAAAAATACTCAAAGGAAATACACTGAAGAATTAACAAATCTCAGCTTTGTTTGGGGGCATTGTAGCTTATTTTGTTGTTTAAACTTCTGTGTTTTACATATAGCTCCTGACATATTGGTCACACATTATTTCGTAATCAGAAAGTAGAATGTTATTTAAATGTTATTCAAAGCAGAAGGGGGACATGAGGGGTTCGCTGTGCTTTTCTTAGCACTGTGATGAGAAGATTTTACAGAACATCAGAGAGTGGAACAAAGCCTGGGCAGCTGGCCAAGTCACTCTGAGTTGGGAATAACTCTCCTGGGTGTCTCTGTTCTCAGGGTTCCCCAGAGTCTCCTCCTAGCCTTTGGGGAGAAAGCTTGACAAATATAAGGAGCACTGGGGTTGAAAGGAAGAGGTGGTCTCCTGGGACTGGCATAACTGGGAGGACTGGTAGCTGACAGTTAGGTGGGACATTCAGGCCAAAGCTGAGGGCATTTCAAATCAGCTCCAACAAGGGAGATAATTTGCTTCAGAGAAGCAATGACCTTGAAGCAAATGAACACCTTGACACCTTGACAGGCTCATTTGAGAAGCTGTTTGGACCTCACAAACAAGACAGTCACACTAGACTCCTAGGAAGACTCTCTTTGATGTCTCTTGAGGGATAAGGAAGGGCAAGGAGAGTGTTGAAGCAGCCTGCTCATCCCGGTTTCACCCCAGCAGGCCCCCTCTCATCTGCTTAAAAGGAGAACAGGATGGGAGTGTTTAAATTAATAAAGAGCATGGGACACACTAAGGACCCATGGGGATGCGGAATGTCTGACTAATTCAACATGAAGATGTTTTAAGATGTCCAGTGGGTCCGATTTTAGACTAGGAGCAGGAAGGACAGTCTGTGGGACCAGACACGGACACAGGCAAGTAACAGGAATTGCACTACGGTCAACTGGAGGGATGGAACACTGAAAAGCCACAGGGAGAGATTTATCTCCAGAGTGTCTGGTTCCATCTAATTTTATTCTGACAAGTTCCAGGTGGTACTGATGTTACTTATCTGTGAACCACTCAGGAGTGTACCGTTTCATCTTCCCAGCCTGCAGAACCTTTGAGCTGCATTTATTTATTTATTTATTTATTTATTTATTTATTTATTTATTTATGGCAGAGGAGGCCTCAAACTCAAGACCCCCTTACCTCATCCTCAGGCCCCAGGATTGCAGGTATAATCATGCCCACCTAACACAAATTCTTAAGTATTCTCTCCCATCAGTGAGAACTCACGAGAATCTGCTTCCTCTTGTTAAGATCTGACTCACTCTGCTTTAGTCATTAATGCCTTCTGCTGTGTGGCCATGTCTTTACATAAGCTGTTCCTACAGTCTGCTGTGCCCAACTGCCACCCCCTTCCAGAGTCAGCTAGTGTTTTTCCTTATGGGTCTATCTACCCTAGGAAGTCTCCTCTGATCACCCAATCTTATCTGTTTGTCCCCAGTGTGCAGCCCTATGACACATCTACTTACTACACAGGGCACACTATCCCTAATTATTTTTCTTCTATACTCACATCCTAGACTTCATCTCTCCTAGAGCCTTGGACAATATGTGGGTGCATCCAATAAATATAGGATGACTTAAATTAATAAACAAATCAGTGTATCCACCAGAATGGCTGTAACCTGCCTCTCTTAGGCTAGGCATTCTTCTGTGTGTGTTTGGGTAGGTCTATGTATGTGCATGTGAATATGACAAGAGATCAACTTCGAGTGTCAGTCCTCAGAGTGCTAACCTTTTTGTTCGTTTGAGACTGGCTCTCACTGATCTGAATCATGTAAAGTTGGCTATACTGGCTAGCCACTGAGAATCAGGGATCTATCTGTCCTGCCTCCCCAGCCCTGGGATTTGACATATGTGATATCATTCCCGACTTTTGTACATGGGTTTTGAGAATCAAACTAAGGACTTTATGTTTGTGCAACATCACTTTATTGACTGAGCCGTTGCCCTACTCCTCTCACACGATGGAGAATCCATCCATCCATTCATTTATTTTTTGTCTGTATATACATGCATGTTGTATGTGCATATGCATGTGTATATGTGTGTGTGTGTTCACAAGCAAGCGTGCGTGTGTGCTTGTGCATATGTGTGTTTTGAAATGAACATGCCACAGTGTGTGTGGAGATCAGAGGACAACTTTGGGAACCAGTTCTCTTCTGCTGTGGGTTCTGAGGATCCAATACAAATACAGAAAGTACTTTCATTCCCCCAAACCATCTTGCTGGTCTACCTGCCAGTTTGTTTGTTTGTTTTTATTTTAAATTTAAATATTTTCCAGATCCTCTGGAATTGGAATTGTGAATGGTTGTGAGCCACTGAGCAGGTCATTCTAAAGAGGTGATGAGACTGGAACCCAGGTTAGCTGGAAGAGCAACATGCTTTCTTAACTTCTGAGCCCTCTCTCCATCCCTGTGGGACGTTCTTAATAGTGCACTCAAATCTTTAGAACAGGCATGAAAATGAGCTTTGTCTTAGAGCTCAGATCTAATCACTCACTCTGGAAAAGGATTTTGAGGTCACCTTGACTTTGCAAAGAGGACAAGTGGTTGATTCATATTCTTTTTTTTTCTCTTACAGCTATCTCTGCCCTACATCAGACTGTAGGCAAGACCACAGGGCCAGGAGGTAGTAGAGCCAGGAGGTGGTAGGGCCAGGAGGTGGTAGGGCCAGGAGGTGGTAGGGCCAGGAGGTGGTAGGCCCAGGAAGTGGTAGGGCCAGGAGGTGGTAGGGCCAGGAAGTGGTAGGCAAGGAGGTGGTAGGGCCAGGAGGTAGAATGAATGTATATGTCCCTCCTAGTCTAGAATGAGTTGTTGGCCTTTGCTTACTTTTGTGTTAAAGGTGGAGTACACCTTCTCAAGGACACATCCTACAATATCCCAGCCATGTCTCAGGACACATAAGAATGAATGGCTTATGAAGCTGAGGTAGTCAGAGAAAGCTTCAGATGGGGTACCCTCAGCACAGAATTTTTAGCCTTTGTACAGACACTGAGACATAAAGCTGACTCCCTGCTGATGGACGTTGGGTTGGCAAAGGGCCCTAAGCATGTGTGGCCAAATGCTAAATGATCAGCCTATATAGTTTAAACTTCTTTCCTTTCACTAAAATTTCCCAGGGTAGAGAGGCCCAGATTGGGTATCATGACTCGAGGGAGAATGAGCAGATCTTGGCACATTTTTGGACTGGGGTAGTTTCCAAATAAAGACCTGAAAACCTCGACTGGTTGTCAGATGGAATTAGTGACTTTGAGTTCGGCCTGTTCCTCCCTAGAATGACCACGTACAGGGAATGTTCTGGTACTAGAGGTATTCCAAGTGGCAGACAGCAGGGCTGAGGAACAGGGCAGTGAGCTGCTAGTTAAACAGATACAGGCTGGTATGGAGTCTTTCTACATGTGTTTGCCTTTTATTTTGTTTGGACCTTAATTAAAGATTCAAAGTGTACCAGTTACTCTTGCTAAGTAAACGCTTTCATCTCTTGCTCAACTGGAATTCCAACTGCACTGGGGACAGTCCAGAGAGGCTCTAGATCAAATTTTAGAAAAGGGCACGAAATAGAAAACTTGCCATGGGGACCATATGATATAGGAATTGTACTCTTAGGCCAGTCTTTGAGGCCCAATTTCGGTCTCCCTTGACAGAGACTCTGCCTAACTCCCCAACACTGTTTCTATGGGGCTTCTCCTATTCAACTTGACCCAATTTGAGCATTTGTCACAATATTCTTGATGTCTCTTTGTTTTAAGCCTTATTTTTATATTCATGTGTTGATCTCCAGGGGGCGGGGGTGGGGTGGGATGCAAATGCTACAGCCTGTGTATGGAGGTCAGAGGATAACTCGCAGGAGTAGGTCTTCTCATTGCGCCATGTGGGTCTTAGTGATAGAACTCAGGTTGTCAGATTTGTAGTGAACTGGTTATCCGTGGCACCATCTTGCCAGCCCTGTTGTATGTCTTTCTATAAAT
>CACVCL010022326.1:32478-43058 GCA_902729485.2 Mus minutoides | reverse complement strand
AATAAAATAAGACCAGTGGAAGAGAAAAGCATCGGGGTATATTTTGGGGAAATGTGCTGTAGTTGCATGTATCATTTTCTAGTAGACATATAAGTAATTAATACCAAACTGGGTACTTTAACATTTCTAACAATTAAAAGTCCGAAATCAAGTTCAATGGACAAAAATATAGTACAGCAAGGAGCACAGTACTGTGTTCTTTTCTATCCACTCTCCTCCTATTTCTTTCCTTTTTTCTACTCATTCCTTCCTTCCCCCTCCTCTACTCTCTCTGTTGCTCTCTATCTTTTTTTGTTTTGCTTTGTTTTGTTTTTTGTTTTTAGAGACAGAGTTCTCTGTGTAGCCCTGGCTATGCTAGAACTCACTTTGTAGACCAGGCTGGCCTCGAACTTAGAAATCAGCCTGCCTCTGCCTCCCAACTGCTGGGATTAAAGGTGTGTGCCACCACTGCCCGGCTTTTCTATCTTTTCTATTTCTCTGTGTCATTCTTTTTCCCCATCCCTATATAACTGCTTATCAATCCTACTCAATATTTAGAAACATCATTTTAGTATCTCTCTTTGCTGATTACTCTGTATTCTGCCATGTTCATCTGTCAGTGCCTGCCTCTTATATGGGTCTCTGTAATCAAGTTAGAATTCCATGGATGAAATACAATAAATCCTTCATGCCAGGAAGCTAATATAATGACATTTCCAAAATAACTTATGCCACACAAGGTAACATTAGGATATAAATAACTTTAGGTGAAATTATATTTTCATTTATGTGTAATGTGCTTTTATACATTTTTATACTTCATTTTAATGTATGCAGGTAGGTGTTTTCCTTGCATGAATATTTGTACAAATGTGTGCAAAAAAAAAAAAAAAACTGACTTTTGTGAGGGTCAACAGAGTCACTGACTCTCTTGACTATCACAGCCTTGGGACAACTGTAAGATGAGGTGAGAGAAGCAAAGAGAGTTGGAAGAAATTTATGAAGGCCATATGAAGGTATGGGATCCCCTGATATTGAGTTATAGATGCCTCTAAACCAACATGTGGATACTAGAAAATGAACCTGTGTCTCTGGGAGGGTAACAATGTTTGTAAGCACTGAGCTGTCTCTCCAGCTTAGACATTTTTAAGTAGTTATAGTTAATCTGCCTGTGATAGGATCTTAATAGTGCTTATTATAGTCAATCAGAGTATTTAAACAAATAAACAAAATTAGTGAATATCCCATAAAAAAGCACTTCTATTTCAAATATTCAAACCTAGTATGATCTTTCTAAACACTTCAATCATTTTGTAGTTACATTTTATCACTTTATTTAATTATTCACTTTATAACTGAATGCAGCTTCCTTTTCCCTTCCCCATTTTCACATAAACCTTCCACCATCCCTTCTGCTCCTTTTCCTCTAAGAAGAGGAGGGACTTCCTGGATATCAATCAACCTTGGCACATCTAATCACTTCAAGACTACATGAGTATCTCCTACTGAGGTCAGATAAGGAGAGTTCGTTAGGAAAATGAAGTCCATAGTCAGCCAACAAATTCAGGAACAGTCCCCACTCTAGTTGTGAGGGACCTGAAAGGAAACCAAGCTGTCCATCTGCTATATATGTGCAGGAACTAAGATCTAGCCCATGCTTGTGCTTTGGTAGGTGTTTCAAAGGGATACAAACTGGACAGAAAGAAGTCAAGTATTGTTGTTTGCAGATGATGTGATAGCATACATAAGGGATCCCAAAAATTCTACCAAAAACTTACAGCTAATAAACACTTTCAACAATGTGGCTGGATAAAAGATTAACTAAAAAACATCAGTAGCCATCCTTTACACAAACAATAAATAGATTGATAAAAAAGTTGAAGTGAAAACACCCTTCACCACAAATAATATAAAATACTTCAGTGTAACTCTAAGCAAGCAAGTAAAAGACCTGTATGACAAGAAATTCAAGATTTGCAGGGTGGTGGTGGCACATGTCTTTAATCCCAGCACTTGGGAGGCTCCTTCCCTTTCTGCCCCATGGCCTCCATACCCCTCCTCTTTATTTTGTTCCCAACAGTTATGCTAGGCTCCAGACTGCAAGCATAGTAGATTATATTTAATACTGTCAGGCACTGGTTCTTGCCCATGGGATGGGCCTCAGGTTGGGCCAGCCATTGGTTGTCTATTTCCTCCATCTCTGCTCCATCTTTGTTCCTTTATGCCTTGTAGTCAGGACACATTTTGGTTAGAAACTTTTATGAGGTGCTAGTGTCATCATCCCTCCACAAAGTGTCCTACCTGATTACAGGAGGTGGCCAATTCAGGCTCCATATCTTTCACTGATAAGTGTATCAGTTAGAGTTGTCCTATAGATTCCTTGGTGTTTTCCCAATTTCCCATGTCTCTGGAATGTCCTAGAGATGTCCCCCACCATACCAATGCCAGCTCTCTATTGTCATTCTCTTTCCACTGCTCTCTCTACACCTGATACCCGTTCCCTTCTTTATCACTTCTCCCACCTACCTACCTCCCTCAGACCACCTCCAGAGTCTATTTTATTCCTTCGACTGAGTAAGATTCAAATATACTGCCTTGGGCTCTGCTAGTTATTTAGCTTCTTTGGGTATATGGATTGAAGCTACTCTATGCTTTATGGCTAATACCTACTTATAAATGAGTACATACCAAGCATGCCCTTTTGGGTCTGGGTAACTTCATTCAGGATGCTATTTTCTAGACCCATTTTCTTGCAAAATTCATGATGTTAATGTTTTTAATAGCTGAATAGTATTCTATTATGTAAAACCAGATTTTTTTTTTATCCATTCTTCAGTTGAGGGATCTATGGGTTGTTTCCAGTTTCTGGCTGTTGTCAATAAAGCTTCTATGAACACAGGTAATTAGGTGTCCTTGTAGCATGGTGGAGCATCTTTTGGGTACATTCCCAGGAGGGGTATGGCTGGGTCTTGTGGTAGAACTATTCCAAATTTTCTTAAAACCCTTAAATTGATTTAAAGAGTGGGTGTACAAGTTTGTACTCTCACCACCAATGAAGGACTGTCCCCATTGCTCCACATTCTTGCCAGTATGTGCTGTCTCTTGAGATTTTTATCTTAGTTCAGCCATTCTGATGGATGTAAGGTCAAATATCAGAGTTGTTTTTATTTACATTTCCTCAATGACTAGGGGATGTTGAATATTTTTTATATATTTCTCAGCCACTAGAGATTCTTTTGTTGAGAATACTCTATACAGAACTCTAACAAAATTTTTAACTAGGGTATTCTTATTGATGATGTCTAACTTCTCATGCTCTTTATATATTTTGGTTCCTATCCCTCTATCACATATAGAGATGGTGAAGATTCTTTCCAATTCTGTATGCTGTTGCTTTGTCCTACTGATGGTGTCTTTTGCTTTACAGAAGCATTTCAGTTTCATGAGGTCCAATTTATTAATTGTTGATGTAAGTGCCTGAGCTAGTGGTGTTCTGTTCAGAAAGTTGTCTTCTATACAAAGGTTATTTGTCTTCTGTGTTCAAGGTTATTTCATACTTTCTCTTCTGTTAGATTTAGTGTATCTGTTTGAATTTGGGTTCTTTAATCCACTTGGACTTGAATTCTTAGCAGGGTGAAAATATGGTTCTGTTAGTATACTTCCATGTGCAGACATCCAGTTGCACCAGCACCATTTGTTGAAGATCCTATTCACTTTCCATTTTATGGTTTTGGGTTCCTTGTCAAAGATTCAAATTTCTGTAGATGTATAGGTTTATTTCTTGGGCTTTAGTTTGATTCCATTTAGTAACTTGTTCGTTTCTATACCAACACCATGCAGCTTGTATTACTATTGTTCCACAGTACTCTTTGAAGTAGGAGATAATAATACCTCAGAAAGTTCTCTTACTACTCAGGGTTTTTTTTGGTTACCCTGGTTTTTTTATTCATTCATAGGAAGTTGAGAATTGCTCTTTCAAGGTTCATAAAAATTGTGGAATTTTGATGGAGATTGCATTGAATATTTAGATTGCTTTTAATAAGATGGGCATTTTCACTATGTTAATCCCTCTGAATCATAAGCATGGAAATTTTTACATCTTTTGATATCTTCATCAATGCAATTCTCAGAAGCTTGAATTTGTTTGTTTATTTGTTTGCTTGCTTCCTTGTTTGTTTTTTTGAGACAGGGTTTCTCTGTGTATCCCTGGCTGTCCTGGAACTCAATCTGTAGTCCAGGCTGGCCTCAAACTCAGAAACTCACCTTTCTCTGCTTCCCAAGTGCTGGGATTAAAGATATGTGCCACCACCACCCTGCAAATCTTTAATTTCTTGTCATACAGGTCTTTTACTTGCTTGCTTAGAGTTACACTGAAGTATTTTATATTATTTGTGGTGAAGGGTGTTTTCACTTCAACTTCTTTATCAATCTATTTATTGTTTGTGTAAAGGATGGCTACTGATGTTTTTTAGTTAATCTTTTATCCAGCCACATTGTTGAAAGTGTTTATTAGCTGTAAGTTTTTGGTAGAATTTTTGGGATCCCTTATGTATGCTATCACATCATCTGCAAACAACAGTACTTGACTTCTTTCTGTCCAGTTTGTATCCCTTTGATCTCCTTTAGTTGTCTTGTTTTAGCTAGAACTTCAAGTACTAGAGTCAATAGATATGGTGAGATTTGGACAGACTTATCTTGTTCCTGCTTTAAGTGTAATTGCTCTAACTTTTCCTCCATTTAATTTGATATTGGCTATTGGCTTAGTGTATATTGCCTTCATGTTTAGTTATGTACCTTTCATTCCTGATCTATCTCAGACCTTTAACATCCTATGGTTTTAGATTTTGTCAAAGATGTTTTTCATCACCTAATGAGATTATCAGGTCTTTTATTTTCTTTCAGTGTGTTTATATGGTGTATTATAATGTTGGAATTTTATATGGAACCACTACTGTATCCCTGGAATGATGCATACTTGACCATGTGTTCTTGGATTCAGTTTATGCGTATTTGAGTAATGTTGCCTCCACTGTCATAAGAAAAATTGATTTGAAATATTTTGTTATCGTTGCGTCTTTGTGTGGTTAGGTCTCAGGGCCATTATAGCCTCACACATTTGACAGTGTTCATCCTGTTTCTATTGTGTGGAATTGTTTGAGCAGTATTGGTCTTAGCTCTTCTTTGAAAGTCTGGTAGAATTAACAACTAAAACCACTTGGCTATGAGCTTGTTGTTGTTGTTGTTGTTGTTGTTGTTGTTGTTGTTGTTGGAAGACTTTTAGTGCCTGCTTATATTTTCTTAGGAGTTATAGGACAATTTGGAACGTTTACTTCATCTTGATTTAACTTTAGTAAGTGATATATGTTTAGAAAATTATCCATCTTATTTTGATTTTCTAATTCTGTAAAGTACAGGCTTTTGAAGTAAGACCTAATGAATCTGAAGTTCATCATTGTCTCTTGTCATATCTCCCATTTCTTTTCTGATTTTGTTAATTTGGATATTGCCTCACTTTCAGTTAGTTTTTCTAGGGATTTGTAGATCTTGGTGATTTTGTCAAAGAACAAATGCTTTCATTCATTCATTCTTTTAATTATTCTTTTTTTTTTTTCTATATGACTGACTTCAAACCTGAGTTTAACCATTTCCTGTCATCTACTCCTCTTAGGTGTATTTGCTTCATTTTTTGTTTCTAGAGCTTCCATGTTTACTTTTAAATTCTTAACATGAGTACTCTCCAATTTCTTTGTGACAGTACCTAGTGCTTTTAACCTTTCCTCTTAGTCCTGCTTGCATTATGTTTCATAAGTTTGGGCAAGTTGGGCCTTCTTTGTCATTGAATTCTAGAAAGTCTTTAATTTTCTTTTTCCCTGACCCAGTTATCAAAGTAAAGAATTTTTTTTATTTTATTTATTTATTTATTTATTTATTTATTTTAGTTTCCATGAGTTTGTAGGCTCTGTTGTTTCTTTTGTTTCTGTTGTTGCAGAAGTCCAGCTTTAATCCATTTTGGTCTAATAGGATTCAGTTATTTCAGTATTCTTGTATCTGTTTTGGCTTGCTTTGTGCCTGGTCAATTTTGGAGAAGCTTTCCTGAAGTTCAGAAAGAAGGTACATTCTACAGTGTTTGGGTAAGATGTTCTGTAGATAAATATGACATTTGATTGATTCATAACATTGGCTAGGTTTTTCATTTTTCTGTTTATATTTTATGTTGATGACCTGTCTGAGGGTAAGAGTGGGATGTTGAAGTCTCCCACTATTAATGTGTGCAGTTCAGTGTGTATTTTCAATTTCAGTATTCTATTTCAGTATTGTATTTTCTTCTATTTCTTTATATTTATTCAATTCCTCTTTAAAGGCCTTTAACTGTTTGTATTATTCTGTAAGTCTTTAAGGGATTTATTTGTTTGCTCTTCAAGACCTCTGCCATGCTCATAAAATTAGATTTAAGGCATGTTCTCTTGATTCACATGTGTTAGGATTTCTTGGGCTTGCTTTAGTTGCAGAGCTGGTTTCTGGTGTTGTCATATTGCCCTAGAATTTACTGACTGTTCTTAAATTAGTCTTTAGTCAATCTAGTGTTGGCATTTCATGCAATTTTGTGAACAGGAAGATGGAACACATAGGGGTTGAGGTAGATCTCAAAGCTCCCGAGCTTGCCCGCAGACACTTACTGTTTTAAATATAAAATAAGGTGAATGGATCAGCCCTAAATCAATTTGAAAATAAATATCAAAACCAAGATTCTGCTGTACTATTTAATAGCCATTTATTCTCAAGTGTTTTTCTTCCCAAGATTTTAACTAATCATGACAGTCTTAAAAGAAATGAATACTTAGAAAAATGTTATGTAAGAACATAAATAGCCCACTGAAAAATAAAGGAAAATTTACTCACTAAATTGTTTAAATTTTGTTTTTAAAATTTTATACAAGGTCTGTATTTGCATAGTCCAAGATAAAGAACATATAAGAAAATACACATATCTTAGTAATCAGAGATGTCTAAATTAAATTCACTTTAAATATCACTTTAAATATATGACTAAATTAAAAAACTATGTGATATACCCTGCCAAGTGTTAATGGATATTTACAGCAAATGAACTTCTCATTAAAAGCAATCACTAATGAAGTATATTAAGCTGATGCTTCTTCCTATGGAGGAAAGGTTTCATAAGCACACAAATTGGAGAGTGGTGCAAGAGAGGACAGTAGAGAGAAAGGAAAGAGAAATGATAAACTGGGGGCAGGGAGAGCAGTGCCATGGAGGGGAGAATTGAAGAGGAAATTCTGATGTACATCAGAACAACTTAAGCAAATTGACAAATACATTCTCAGATGATCAAGAGATTCCATTTATTTTCTTAATGTATATTATAAAGATGAATTAAAAGTATTAATCCCAACAAAGGCTCTTGCCAGTCTATTCCTAGAAAGTTTATCCTTAGAAACAAGACCCTAAAATTATCAAAAGTACCACATAAAAATGAAGAAAGGAATAAGGATAATTTCAAAATATTCAAGAAAATAGACGAAGAAACTGCATTTTTGTGGAGCTATATATAGGTAATGGCAATTAGAATGACTAAATTCACAGAAGGTTTATCATAACAGAAAGTACAATGATGTTTACATAATTGTGAGTGAATNACAAGACCCTAAAATTATCAAAAGTACCACATAAAAATGAAGAAAGGAATAAGGATAATTTCAAAATATTCAAGAAAATAGACGAAGAAACTGCATTTTTGTGGAGCTATATATAGGTAATGGCAATTAGAATGACTAAATTCACAGAAGGTTTATCATAACAGAAAGTACAATGATGTTTACATAATTGTGAGTGAATGTTTTGGCATAACACCATATTAACAGTATTGATTATAAAACATGATGCCATACATTTATACTTTCTCCTGGCAAAATCCACTTAAAGTGGTTGCATGCATTTCCTATAAAGAAAGAACATGATGATACCACCAGACTGTCTCTGAGGTATCAGCTGCCATGTAATGACACAGAGACCTTTTGATAAAATGATAGCTTGGCCTTAGCTTGGGGGACTCTCATTTAGCTTTTTAAAGTAAACTGGACTATCTATCCCTGTCCTGCCACAAGGCTTGTTTCCTCTCCTCAGTCTCTAGTGTCCAGCTTTCCCCAAGTTTGACTGACTAATCTTCTGCCTCACTCTTTCCCACAGTTCTATCTCTGGGATAGAAGTTCCACTTATCCTCTCCTGCTTTGCTGTAGGATGTTAAGCTCATTATTAGATCAATCACAAGATGATGGAGATATTAAAAAAAAAAAGCACTAAGCCAGGTGATGCTTCATGAAAATAACAATACCATAGTCCAGCCTATATTCCAATATCTGCAGGTACAGAAATCAGCACTTGAATATCGCAAAGACAATCTTTTACAGTGCTCTAGAAATTATTCCTCTTCAATGAAATGCCAATGTCTACGCTCTGTGCTACTACCAGAGGCTTTCGACCATGCTTGAGACCATGTTCATATTTATGGTCCATGATGCCTACTTTGGCCATGTACTGTCTATGATCCATCCTGCAATTGGTGTCTGTGTTAATGTCTGTGGCAAATGTTATAACTGAAGGCCACGAAAATCTACATGGTCTTTGCTGCCACCTGAAACCACGTTGATGCCCCTGAACCAGACTCTTGCCAAGGATTTTGTGGGATTTGTGATCTATGGTTTGGCCATGGGCTATATTGATGTCTTTGATCTGTACTGTTACCAGAGACAATGCTGAGGTCTGTGCTGACACTAGAGGCCATGTGGATAGCCCTGATCCATGCAATCACCAGAAACCATGTGGAAGTCTATGAAACATGCCATTGTTGACTATAATAAGTAAAGAAACTTCTTTTGCATGGTATCATGAATACAGAAAGTAAGCAACATAGAAGGCATTTGGGGCAACTTCCCTTCCACCCCTAACCCCACTTAAAAGAAAGAATCAATCTAGACTGGAAGAGAACTCTTAATAGTTATGATAGTAATACTGAAGTGCAGTTCTTCACAATTGATGCCTTCTGTAGTGCTCAAGTGAATATATAAGTATCGCAAATTGAACTTGGTATATATTTTCTTTATTGCCTTTTATCTTTTCTTTTTAAAATTAAGTCACAAGGATGTGTGTGGACCTTGAAGGACTGGGAAGTAAGTGTGATTGTGATTCTCTATGTAAGTCTCAAATAATTAATCAAACTATTGTATTGGAAAAATTAATTTAAGCAAGGTGTCCAAAGACATAGAGTTCCACTTTGGCAGAAGACACATTTTTACAAAACCAGTGATAATTCAACTGACTCAAAGTACTTATTTTTCTACAAGGTACTTCAAAGTCCTAAGTTTTCTACAGGGATATGTGGACACATTGGAATTCATCACTGAAGGTCTTCCACCTTCATATGGACCAATTTAATATTGATAATATGGAAAGCAGCCAAAATTAAAAGGAGTTTGCTGTCACTGGAACTACCAGTTTGGGTTGATGTGCCTTTATAAAAATATGTACTTATTTTTATGAAAATGTTTATATGTCTGCCTGCATACATTTATATGGAACACCTACATTTAAAGGACACAGAAGCCAGAAAAGTGTGTTGGACATGGAGTTACAGGTGATTGTGAACTACCATATTGATATACTTAGAAGTGACCCAGCTTCTTTGAAAAATTACTACAACTCTTAGCTGTAGAGCCTTCTATTTCTATCCTGATTTGAACATTTTAATACTTGGGAAAAGATAAGGCTTGTATTATAAAATGTATTGGTAATACAGGACTTTCTCTAACAAACAACACCCTTCTATATTGTTGACAGAAGAAGCATTCACAAAAAGAAAAAGAAAGAAAGAAAGAAACAAACAAAAAACCTCCACTGAAGTATTTTCTGGATTTGTAAAGTGAATTCAGCATCAAAATGTAACTTGATCATACTCTAATTTTTATTTATTCTACAATGCACTACACTTTCTTGATTTTGCATAATATATACTAAAAATAAAAGTAAAAGCCACAAAAGATGACTAATTTGTGTTTTGAAGTATCTTTTCTCTGGAGTTTATTAATAAATTATCAAACAAAGTACAGGGCACAGTTCATTTTAATCTTTGTGTAAATTTGTATTTTTCTTTTAATATTTAAAAATATTTACCTTTGCAAAGCAACCTTCTATTCAACATAAAATGACTAAAACAGAAAAATAAGGAGATATAATAAGTAAGTTTGTGGAATACTGAAAATGTCAGACTAATCCTTCATGAGAGAAATGACTAAAAATACTAAATACTAAAAGTATGTCAATAAATATATGAAATTCCTAGGCAAATGGATGGATCTGGAGGCCATCATCCTGAGTGAAGTAAACCATTCACAAAAGAACTCACATAACATGTACTCACTGATATGTGGATATTAGCCCAGAAACCTAGACTACCCAAGATACAATTTACTAAACACATGATACTCAAGAAGAAGGAGTATCAAAATGTGGACACGTCACCCCTTCCTAGAATTAAGAACAAAGCACACATTGAAAGAGTTAAAGGGAGCATTTGTGCAGCTCAATCC
>CACVCL010022326.1:15000-32473 GCA_902729485.2 Mus minutoides | reverse complement strand
GCATTTGTGCAGCTCAATCCAAAGGATGGACCCAACGACTGCGGCTGCCAGGGATCCATCCCACAATCAGTCACCAAACATAGACACTATAGCATATGCCAGCAAGATGGTGCTGAAAGGGCCCGGATATAGCGGTCTCGGGGGAAAATATACCAATGCCTGGCAAACAGGGAGGTGGAAGCTCACGGTCAGCTATTAGTTGGAACACAGGGTTCCCAAGGAAGAAGGAGCTAGAGAAAGTACCCAAGGAGCTGAAGGGGTCTTCAACCCTATAGGTGGAAGAATAACCATGAACTAACTAGTACCCCTTGGGCTCGTGTCTCTAGCTGCATATATAGAAGAGGATGGCCTAGTTGGCCATCAATGGGAAGAGAGGCCCCTTGGTTATGCAGACTTTATATGCCACAATACAGGGGAACGCCGGGGCCAAGGGGTGGGAGAGGGTGGGTAGGGGAGTAGGGCCGGGAGGGGGGAGGATATAGGGAGCTTTCTGGATAACACTTGAAATGTAAATGAAGAAAATATCTAATAAAAGTTGAAAAAAAAAAGTATGTCAACCCTACCATAGAAATTTAAAACTACTCAATGATAATTAAAATGCCCTTCAATTAATTTTACTTTAGTGATTTCCATAAATGACTGAAATATTTAAAACCCTAATGATCTCTTCTGTGTAAAGATTTGAAATAATGGAATTGTTAACTGTCTTTTTGCTCTAATATCAAATTATTAACATGAAGGCAACACTTAAGCAGAGCATGATGATGCAGATACTTAATGAGCACTCAAGTGACAAAACAGGTACATCTCTCTGAATTCAGGTCAGTGTGGCCAATATAGTGAATGACAAGCTAGCCAGACCTACATTGTAAGGAAAAAAAAAATTAAATTAAAAAAAAAAAAAGCATTTCCAAAATTCCATATGCTTGAACTACATTTAGGTTACATTCAACTTCAAATAATCACAAAATCCAGATTATATAATGCATATATGAATTTGGCAAAATAATGTATCAGAATCTAGTTTCATAACTTAAATTGTGGCATGGCTTTCAAGCAAATTCTTTCATGTGTGACCAATAGTGTGATAGCTATATTTAATTGTCAACTTCTTCTGCAATTAACTAAAAGCCAAATATTTGTATATGCCTGTGAGAAATTTTACATCTTTTGTGTTTGTTTTTTGTTCTCTCCTATATTACATCCTAACTGCAGTTTCTCCCCTCTCCGGTTTTTCCAGTTGCTCTCCTCTAAATCCTCCTTCCCCACCTACTCTGTTTCCTCACATAAAAGGGCAGGCCTTCCAAGTTTATCAAGTAAATAAGGCATATCAATTTTCAGTAAGTCTAGGCACCCTTCCTCACAGTAAGGCTGGATCAAACAACCTGATAGGAAGACAAGGATTCCAAAGGAGGCTAAAATATCACAAACAGATCTTACTCCCGCTGTTAGCAGCCCCACAAGGACACAGCTACACAGCTGTAGCATATATGCAAAGAGCATAGGTTGGATCCATGCAGGCTCTCTGCTAGTTCAGTCTGAATGAATTTCTGAGTCCAGGTTTATTGAATCTGTGTCTTTTTCTTGAGGTATCTTTAACCCTTCTGGCACCAACAATCCTTCTTCCCTTCTTCTGTAGGATTCATTGAGTTTTGAATAATGTTTTGTTGTGGGTTTCTGCATCCATTTCCATTGGTTGCTGGATAGAGCCTCACTAATGGTGATTATGCCAGGCTAATCCATGCTATCCATGAGTATAACAAAATACCATTAGGAATCATTCCTCACTTTTTTTTTTTTCTATTTTGGTTCTTTCCTAAGTATCTTGGCCATCCAGCCTCTAGTTTCTGGTCCTCCATGCAGTGGCAAGAGTAGGCCCCCTCTCCTGATTCGAGTTCCAAGCTGGACCAGTCATTGCTTGGCATCTCTCTAAATGTCTGTGCTACCTTTACTCCAGCACATCATGCTGGCAGAACAAAATGTCTATAAAAGGTTTAGTTGGTGGGTTCATGTCCCATTCCCTTCACTGGTTATAGCACATAGTACAAGTTCTGTATCACTCATTACTCAGAGTCTTATAGGATAACTTTACTAGATTCCTGGAACTTTTCATTGCATTCTACCTCACCCCCAATTGCCTCACAATTCCAGTTATCACGTACAGTGCTCTCTCTTCATCTTCTCTACCACTTGATCCCTCATATTCCTGTACCTATTCACACACTGTCCACCTATAATAGCGATTCAATTTTCCCGTCCCATGGTGATGCATGCAACCCCCCCCCCCCAATCACTTCTAATTGAAATGGCAACATACAGAATGGGAAAGTATTTTCACCATATCTACATATTATAGATGGATAATATCCAAAAAGGAATTCAAGAAACTAGACATCAATAAACCAAATAATCCAAATGGGGTATAAATGTAAACAGAGACTTCCCAACAAAGGAAACTCAAATGTTTTGAGAAGCTCTTGAAGTAATGCTCAACATCCTTTGCCATGAGGAAAATGCAAAACAACTTTAAGATTTAATCTTATACATTTCAGAATAGCTGAGTTCAAAAGCACTAGTGACAGTTTATGCTAGAGCAACTGTAACACTTCTTCATCCTTATTTGAGGGGCAAACTTGTATGGACACTTTGGAAATCAATAATGCAGTATCTCAGAATATTGGAAATCATTCTATCTCAAGATTCAGATATACTACTCCTAGGCACATACCCAAAAGACACCCCTTCCTTTTTTAAATTTAATTTTATTTGTAATTCATTTTTACACTCCATATTCCATTCCCCACCTCTCCCCATCTATCCTCCAACTGCTCCACATCCCACAGCTCTTCCCCACACAACCCCATCTCCACGTGGATGTCCCCACAGCCCCACACCCCACCCTGCCTGACCTCTAAACTCCCTGGGGCCTCTAGTCTCTTGAGGGTTAGGAAGACACTCCTTCCTACCACAAACTTGCTCAACTATGATCATAGCAGTTCTATTCCTAATAGCTAGAAACAGGAAACCACCTAGATGCCCCTTAACTGAAGAACTGATAAAGAAAATGTGGTACATTTACAAGGTGGAATATTACTCAGCTGTTACAAACAATGACACTATGAAATGTGCAGGCAAATGAATGGGAATTTAATTAGTCAGCCTGAGTAAGGTAATCCAGACCCAGAAAGAAAAACTTGGTATATACTCACTTCTAAGTGGATCTTAACTCTAATGTAAAGGATATGCATGTTACAATGTAGAGATTTTTTTTCCTTTTTTCTTTTCTTTTCTTTTCTTTTCTTACTTTGGAAACAATCTTGTTATTATTGGGTGACCATTTGTTATATTAAACCAAATAATTAATATACTGAAATTAATGCCCCACATAGAAATCATTGCATTTTAAAAATTTTTATTTAGTCTTTTCATTACACTCCAGATTTTATCCCCTTCCCAGTCCACCCTCTGAATTTTCCACATCACATACCTCCTTGCTCCAGTATCCACTAGGATGCCCACACCCCCTAGCCCTACCACAGCTACAACCCCCACCCCCTACACACATGCTCTCTGGGGCCTCCAGTCTTTTGAGGGTTAGGTACAGCTTCTCTGACTGAACCCAGAACCGGCAGTCCTAGCTGTATATGTATTTGTAGCTCTGCAACAGATATCCCCGGAGGTCTTCAGAGGAGCAGTCCAGCAGTTGTCCTGTGTGAAGCTGTTCTCTAAGGGGTCCTACGGATTGTGGTTTCTGTTTCCCTGTGTGCAGCAGATCTTCAAGGAGGCTTTCAGACTGTTGGGTCAGTTGTGCGTACTGTGAAGCCCCTGGGAGTTCTTCAGACTGTGGCATTGGTTGCCCAGTTGCCTTGTGTACAGGGGAACTCCTGGGATGCCTTGAGGCTGTGGTGTTTTTATGGGCGCAGAGAAGCTGGTGATGAGTTGCCCAGTTGCCATGTGTGCAGTGGATCTTCTGGAATGCTTTCAGGCTGTGGTGTCAGTTGCCCTGTGTGCAGTGAATCTCCAGAGATGCCTCAGGCTGTGCTGTCTTCAGGGGAGCAGCAGAATTTTGTCATAATTATATTATTGGAAGTTGGAGGGTCCACTTCTTTTTTTTTTTTTTTTTTTTTTTTTTTTTTGGTTTTTCGAGACAGGGTTTCTCTGTGTAGCCCTGGCTGTCCAGGGCTGTCTACTCACTCTGTAGATCAGGCTGGCCTCGAACTCAGAAATCAGCCTGCCTCTGCCTCCCGAGTGCTGGGATTAAAGGCGTGAGCCACCACGCCAAGCGGAAGGTCCACTTCTAATCTAGATCTTTGAGGCAGGGAGATGTCCCTTTAATCTATATCTTTTGAGGACTTACCTTTAATTTGGACAGCACATTCTGGTGGCTGCTTATATATGGACAAGGATGAAGGAGGCTGTTTTATTTGTCTGCTTGCTCTTACCCTCAATGGAAAGTCCATTCCTTCACTAGCATTAGAGATTATTTCTTTAGTATTATGGTAATTATTGAAACCAGCTGAGACAAATGTATTCTTCAGTTATTATTTACAGTTAAATACAGAAGTTAATATTTTAAGCATTATTGTATCAATGAGAATCAAAGGAGAAACATATGCTGGCTGTTCTTATGTCAACTTGACACACAAATTATAATTATGTGAAAGAAGGAAACCTAAGTTGATAATCATCTTGTAATAGTTTATTTTCATTTATATTTTGAAAAATCCAGTCTAGATATATGTATTCTTATTGTTTTCTATCCTAGTACAATTGTTCACCTTATCTCCCAGAATTTGAAACAAAAAGAAATAACAGGACCCAGTATCTTCAGTTTCATGTCTCCTGCCTGATACCAACATTAGCATTTATTTATTTATTAAATATTTTATGTATAAATGTTTAATACTTTCATTCCCTCACCCTTTCATTCCTTATTCCTGTAACTCCCAGCCCCAACTCCTTCAATGGTTCCACCACTGTCTACTTAATTGCCTTGATTCTTAGATTATTAATGTTACATTTATTTGTATATGTATGTGTGTATGTGTGTGTGTGTATGCATAAATATGTAAATAAAATCTTCCCAGTTTATTGTTGTCTGTGTACATATTGTTTTAGGGCTAACACCTTTGTAATAAGTCAACAAACTAAAGCAAAATCAACCAAAAGTGGATAATTTTCCTACTCTCAGAAGTTATCAGTTGTCTGTAGTTCCTTGCCTGTGGGGGGTATGCATGAATATTGTCCCTTTCAATATTAAGCTGCCATGATGATATCATCATCTATTTCAGTCTCATTTTGTAGCAATTTATAGGGGAGACTTTTACATAGCGGACTTCTTCATATTCTGAATTCTAAAATCTTTCTGCCCCCTCTTCTGAGACTTTTGCTGAGATGTAGGTACATGAGCAGTAATACAGATATAACTTTTAGGGCTGTAATCTTCACTAATCTCTTCATTGTATCCACGTGTGATTTTCCATGTTGGCCTTCTTTGAAGAGGGCTGATAGTTACACATAACTTTGTATATAAGGATAATATTTATAAACTTATACTACTCTAACAAAATAATGATTGTTTTCTGCTATAATAGATTCCCTACTTAGTTCCAGAAAATTTGGCCAGGTTTCTATTACCAGGGATACTTTCCTTTCTGTTGAGTAGACCTTAAGTGTAATCAGATAGTTGTTGGTTTAAAAAGAGAGAAAAAGAAATGTAGCTATTTCTTATTGTGTATTTAAGAATGTTTTATCATAATGGCTCAGCTCATTGTTCTTGCTCATACAGTACTTCTCTTGTCAGTTTAAATAGCATTTTATAGTATGATTCTGGATTTCCTTCTGAAGGTCCTGTCACTTAACAATGATACTGCATTGGTAGCCAAGATTTAATATATGAGCAAGACCCACAAAAATATAGCATCTCTCAATGACCTTATTTTGTATTTCATAAGCAGGTTGTTGTCAATCAGTATTGAAACAAAGACTTTGCACATATTGGTAAATATTCTCATCTTGAGTTATATGCATAGTAGTTAGATTGTATTTTAGTGTAAAACATAATATTACTATAATGTAAAACATAATATTACTATAGAAATATTGTTGATTTCATTAAAAAGTCAAACTATTGCATATAAAATCTATAGTAAGCCAGGCGTGGTGGCGCACACCTTTAATCCCAGCACTTGGGAGGCAGAGGCAGGCGGATTTCTGAGTTCAAGGCCAGCCTGGTCTACAGAGTGAGTTCCAGGACAGCCAGGACTACACAGAGAAACCCTGTCTTGAAAAACCAAAAAAAAAAAAAAAAAAAAAAAAAAAAAAAAAAAAAAAAAAAAAAAAAAAAAAAAAAAAAAAAAAAAAAAAAAAAAAAAAAAAAAAAAAAAAAAAAAAATCTATAGTAAAAGACAAAATAAGAATTTCATACATATTTAAATTTTATGCACATATGGGATATAATATGCTAAGTTTATAACACTAAGTGCTTATACAAAAATAATGAAGAGGTCTTTTATTAGCAATTTAACAAGACATCTGAAATCTCTAGAACAAAAGTAAAGAAATAATACACAAATAGAATAATGGCAAAAAATAAGCTCAAGGCTGAAATAGATCAAATCCAAACAAAAATAAACCTGAAGAATCAATAAAGCAAAGAGTTGTTTCTTTGAAAAAAATCAGTAATATTGATAAACTTTTAGTCAAATTAATAAATAGGTAGATAATGTCTAAATTAGAGAGAGAGAGAGAGAGAGGAGTACATAAGAAGAGACTATGAGGAAATCCATGTAAGTGTAAGAATATATTTTAAAAATCTATATTCCATCAAATTGGAAAATATAAGAGAAATGAATGTATATCATTTTAATAAATACAACCTACCAAATTTTAGTCTAGAGCAGTCTTGTAATACCCAGTGAAATAGAAGCAGTCATGAAAAGGGCCCCAAACAAATACACGAAAATTAGGGCCAGATGGATTCAATGCAGAATTCTGTCAGATCTTCAAAAAATGAAATTAATGCCAATACTACTCAAACTATTTTGCAAACAGAAGCAACATTGTCTAGTTCTAGAAAGTCATAATAATCCTGATATCTAAACCATCCAAACCCCCAACAAAGAAAAAAAAATCAGATCACATTCCCTTGTGAACACATATGCAAAACATCACTAATATACTTGCAAACCAAACCCAAAACCACATAAAAAAAAAAAAAAAATCAACAAAGTGTGCTTTATCCTGTGATTCATGGATGGCTCCAGCTATATAAATCAATATATGCAATCAATTCTATAAGCGAGATAAAAGAAAAAAAAAAACCCTCAGGGTTATCTCATTAGATGTAGAAAATTCATTGACAGAAATCCAAGACTCCTTCATGATAAAAATCCTGGAGAAAGTAGAAATGTAAGAAAAATATCTCAACATATAAAGGTGACTTATATATCACACTAAACAAAGAGAAACTCAAATCATTGCTGCTAAAATCAGGGAAGTGATCAGATAGGTCTCCTGGTCTACTAATGTCTTCCATAAATTGAAAACATTCTAGATAATCAGGAACAGATGAATGTGTAAAGAAAACGTGGTATATTTACAAAGTGAAATGTTAGTCAATACTTAAAAAAATAAGCTACCAATCAACAGCCAGAGCATATCAGACATTTCTATAGTACCTTCTGAAGGATTCTCTCTTACATTTCTTAGTCAAACTACTTATCTGTGGTCATTATTCTTATTCATTCATTGTACAAATATTTAATGAACAGCCTATAACTCTCAAGGGGAAAAGGGTATCACTTTGTTTAAGGCCTTTCTAGGAAATAATAAAGTTCTCAGAATACTAATAAAGTACCTCCCACTTTCCTGGGGGGGGGGAATAAGGTAATGAAACTTGCAGGACATATATGCAGCTAGAAAAACGTCTTGATTGAAGTAATACATGCAAACATAGCATATATACTGACATGTGGATGTTAGCTTTTAAGATACTGATAAGTAAACTAGAAACCAATGAACCAAGAAGTTTATATACCCACTAAAGCATCTTGGTATAGAGGAACTCTCTAGGAAGAGGATATACAATATACAGTTATATGGACACTATCAGGAGGCACTGGAGACTATAAAAGGAAGATTATATTGAAAGGAAAAGGGAATATGATGTAAATGATTCAATATATTCAGGGACATCTAATATTTTTTCCAAGTTTTATTAGATATTTTCTTCATTTACATTTCACATGTTATCCTGAAAGTCCCTTAAACCCTCCCCCATCACCCGCCCTGCTCCCCTACCTACCCACTCCCACATATTGGCCCTGGCGCTCCCCTGTACTGGGGCATATAAAGTTTGCATGACGAAGGGGCCTCTCTTCCCAATGATGGCCAACTAGGCCATCTTCTTCTATATATGCAGCTAGAGAGATGAGCTCTGGGGGTACTAGTTTAGTTCATGTTGTTCTTCCACCTATAGGGTTGAAGACCTCTTCAGCTCCTTGGGTACTTTCTCTAGCTCCTTCCTTGGGAACCCTGTGTTCCATCTAATAGCTGACTGTGAGCATCCACTTCTGTGTTTGCCAGGTACTGGTATAGCCTCACAGGAGACAGCTATATCAGGGCCCTTTCAACACTATCTTGCTGGCATATGCAATAGTGTCTATGTTTGGTGGCTGATTGTGGGATGGATCCCCGGGTGCAGCAGTCCCTGTTTGGTCCATCCTTTTGATTCAGCTCCACACTTGATCTCTGTAACTCCTTCAATGTGTGCTTTGTTCTTAATTCTAGGAAGGGGCAAAGTGTCCACATTTTGATCTTCATTCTTCTTGAGATTCATGTGTTTAGTAAATTGTATCTTGGGTAGTCTAGGTTTCTGGGCTAATATCCACATATCAGTGAGTACATGCTATGTGAGTCCTTTAGTGATTGGGTTACCTCACTCAGGATGATGTCCTCCAGATCCATCCATTGCCTAGGAATTTCATATATTCATTGTTTTTAATAGCTGAGTAGTACTCCATTGTGCAAATGTACCAAGTTTTTTGTATCCATTCCTCTGCTGAGGGACATCTGGGTTCTTTCCAGATTCTGGCTATTATGAATAAGGCTGCTATGAACATAGTGGAACATGTGTTCTTATTACTAGATGGAACATCTTCTCGGTATATACCCAGGAGAGGTATAGCAGGATCTTTTGGTAGTACTATGTCCATTTTTCTGAGGAACCACCAGACTGATTTCCAGTGTGGTTGAACAAGCTTGCAGTCCCACCAACAGGAACATCTAATATTAAGAACCATTTGGGGAGTCATATGAAAATCTATTATAGTAGAAGAATATTAAACTACATTCATGTAAGTGTAATCAGAAAAATTGGGTCAACAATGCTTCTATCTCTTGCAACAAAATGAAACCTGCAGTGACAGAAATTGATATTAAATAACTGGTCAAACATAGCACATGGAAAACCTTAAGCAACCTAGGCTATAGCCAATTACATCAGTTGTTTTCTACAAACTAATTATATAGCCCCTTTGCTGAATACAGCTCCTATCTAATTTATTGACCTTAGAGAAGTTGATCTGGTGACTAATTAGAGACTTTACCCCTACTAACTAGTGATCATGATACTAGAACATACTGTGTATGCTACCAGAGCAGAAACGTAAACACTAATCCAACTACAGAGTCTTTTATCTACAATATTTCTTTATTGTACATTGGTGGAACAGTGTCACAAGTGTTATATGTAAAAACAACCATTGTCCAGTTGGATTTAAAGCCTAACCAATGAGAAAATTATCATGCCTGACACTACTCAGATAGCCAAAAACCTGAAACTAGTTAAGCTAAGAACCTAGAGAAATACAAAATACTACTGTTCTGCTAAAGAAGATAAAAATAAAATGACTCCTAACAACATTGTAATGTATTCATGGACCAGTAGTTCTCAACCTATTTGTCACAACACCAACAGAGGTCATATAGTACCATCTAAAACTAAAATATTTACATTAAAATTCATAGCACTTATGAAGTAGAAAAAAATAATTTTATGTTTGGGGGTCATCACAACATAAGTAGCTGTATCAAATGGTCAGAACATTAGAAAGGTTGACATCCACTTAGATAGACCAATGCCCACTCAACCATCATCAGAGACACTTCCTCCTGCTGTGATGGACAAAAATAGAGAGACCTTGAGCTGGAAATGTGTAGATAGCAGGAGACCTTGAAACAATTGATATCAAATGGGCTATCCCCATCAAATTCCTCCCCTCAGGTCTTAGGGAACCCTTAATAACATGAGACAGAAATATTATAAGAGACAGAAGAAATGAAGGACACCAAGGAAACAAGCCTTCTAGACACAAGAGGGCTTTTGCACATATTTAATCACAGACACTGAAACAGGATGCAAACAGCCTGTGAATGTCTTATATAGAGTCAGAGTGCTGACAGAAATGGACACACACATATTCCTAACCCAGAAGTTATCTCTTACTGAAATCTGCTCACAAAGAAAAAGTCAGTCATCTCCAACGTAGTCTCACTGGGTATGTAAACCAGACACAGGGCCCATATCCTGCAGTAGAGGTCCAACTGAAAATGAACTCAATGGAATTTTTGGACGGTGTTTTCTCTTAATGTTCTGTCTGGACATTTGTCTATTTGTTTATGTATTATGGTATTTGATTTTTGGCTTCATGGATTTCCTATATTTGTTTTGGCCCTTTTAGAATGTGTTTGTTTTGTCCTAATATGGTATGTTACTTTTTTGTTGTTGTTATTTATTTTTTAGTTGCCTGTTTGTTTCTGAAAGGAGAAAGAAATATGTGTTTATGTGCATGGCTATAAAAGTAGGAAGGATTTAGGGAGTATGATGGAGGGAAATATTGTATATTTTTTAAAGATCAATTTTCAATAAAAAATAAATGCAACAATGGCAGAGTTTAGAAATTCCTGAAGTATATTTTCTGTCTCTAAAACAAAACAAAAATGTTTTAATAAATGTTATAACAGACATTTATAATAATTACCAGATATTCTGTAGTTGAAATGCAGCCAAAGGTCAATATTCCTCTATGCTATGTCTTCATCATTATAAACTTCTATATCAGAGTATCTCTCATAAACAAATCCTGGATTTGATTATGGACATCTTTATAACCTCACTAATAACGGAGTTTAAGTCTAAACATAAATTTGACTTTTTAAAAATATGATATGTTTGCCGGGCGTGGTGGCACACACCTTTAATCCCAGCACTCGGGAGGCAGAGGCAGGCGGATTTCTGAGTTCAAGGCCAGCCTGGTCTACAACGTGAGCTCCAGGACAGCCAGGGCTATACAGAGAAACCCTGTCTCGAAAAAAAAAATGATATTTTTACGTATGCTGTATGTAAATATTTTTAAGTTAGCTGGTATAGCAAACTCCTTTAGCATATAATAATGTTTAAGTAAATTTTAATAATATTTAAGTAAAAAACTATACTTACCCAGTTTTCTCCACAGCAATGAACAAATACAAAATCTTAAATTCCTTTACAAATTTGCCAAGTAGCTACTGATTCATCACTATTCCTTTTATGCCCAATCTCTTCTTTATCTACTTTCATCTACTCAGTGCACATGGACAATTTGGAGCACTGTGCAGCAGTTAGGGTTTTCTCTGCAGTGCTCCTGCCTGGCTATTGGCCATGGTAGTGATATATCCATCTTTAAAAGATGAAGTAACTTCATACCATCTATTTTCACCCTGTTTTCCTTTCCGCATATAACTCTACCTTTTTGAGGATAGTTTTGGCCTCCAGAACACTACAATTTCCTTCTGTTGGTTTGTAGCAACATTGTCTAGTTCATAATGGTAACAGCTTTAAATTTATAAAGATTAAAACCTGTAATTGCCATGGCTTAAGAGGAGGATTCTGGTATAATGTGTACATACTTAAATGTTGTGTTTTCAGAGCTCCATGAATTATCACTTTTACACTGACTAGAGAAAGATAATGAGAGAAAGTATCAGGTTATCAGAGAAAGTAATTTGTCAAAAGTACTTGGTTATTTTAGTCTAGAGTCACTAAACATTCAAGACATTTCACTAAAGTCATACTCTCAATATATTCAAATCCAGGAGTTTTATGTTTTTGATTTATTTATGTTATTATTCCTGCAGGAGTAAAACTGACTAGTCATACATACTTATGAATTATCTTTCTGTAGTTTTTGCATTTTTTGTGTGAAGGTACTATATAAAGTAATATTCAGAATCTTTCTGAGTCTCAGTGATGTGATTTAGGTTACTGTGTATTTGACCCTGTAATGATAGTGCCCACTCTCAAAGACATGAGGCAACTGCAGTATTACATGGTGGAACTAAGAACATTCCTTGTATTGTAGTGAGAAAAAATTATTTTCAATTTAAATGCTAGATATAATAATTTGGAAAACTGCATAATGTGTAATTAGCTGAGAGCACAAAAGCTCTAGCTAAAAGTAATATTTCTGAGCACCACCAAAATAAGTCTACAAAACAACAGTGTTTATGGCTATCTTTCCTAGTGATTTCTGTTTAAGCTCCACAGATCTCAAAGAATTCAGATTTTACCACCTAACATAGGCTGTGTCATAAAAGTAACAGAAATGAAAAGCCTAGATATTGAGCCAAGATTAAAGTAACATTTATCAGGTGAATGTATAATCCTTGTAATCTAAACAACTGAGTATCTTTTTTTTTCAAAATTTCAATCATGATTGTAAAGACCATGAAGTATAAGCAATTATTTAGACAGGCTTGATTCTAGATCTTCTCACTCATCTGCTATATGCCACCTTGTCAAAAAGGATCCAAATATTATAGGAAAGGAACATATGACAAGGCCCCAGCTACTAAATAAATAGCTACTTACCATCACTGGCCACTGACAGAGGAGAAACAATATCTCCATGGACAAGACCTCTGATAGCTTAAATAATCCTAAGGGGTCTGTTGTAAACACACACAGAAAAAAAAAAAACATAACTAAATAGGCTCAGAAAGTTGTATTTGAGCATTGCGCATGTGTGTGTGTGTGTGTGTGTGTGCGTGCGCGTGTGCGTGCATTCATGTGTGTGTGTGTGTGTGTGTGTGTGTGTGTGTGTGTGTGTGTGCTGGGACTGCCCAGATGAAGTAGTACACTGTCAGTTAAGTTAAAAATAATGTCTTTCCAAAATCAATGAAATGCTCACATTCTATTCAGATTAAGAGAAAAAATTAAGTGTATTACATATTCTCCCTTATATCATGTTCAGGATATCAATTTCTATATTGAGATCTCTAGTGTATTTGGAGTTGAGAACTCATGCAGGATGATAGGTATGCATCTATTTTTCAGTCTTCTACATGTAGTTATTCAGTTTTAGCAGCACCACTTGTTTAAGATGCTGTCCTTTTCTCCACGGAGGGAGCATTTTTCATCAAACAAACAAACAAACAAACAAACAAATCCATAGATGTGGGGTGTTATGTGCTAGTTTTCATTTATATTCTACTGATGAATATGTCAGTTTTGATCAATACCATGCTGTTGTTATTAGTACAACTTTGCAGTAGTACAATTTGAAATCTAATAAGGAGGATTTTTTCCAACAGTTTTTTTGTTGTTGTTGTTGTTGCTGTTCAAGTTTTTTTTTTTTAAACTATAGTGTGTTTTTTGTCTTTTCATAGAAGTTTTAAACTATAGTTGAACTAATTGACATAGGAAAGGACTTTCTGAACAGGACAATGGTAGGATAAGCACTAAGACAATCAATTATTGCAGGGTCCTTTATGTAGGCCACCTGCTGAGGAACTATGAAGGCTGATCCTTCATAGTTGAGCATTTGTCAACTCCAAGCAGCTAAGAAAAGACATTTTTCACCTACAATCTCTTTTCTGGCAGTTAGGGTGACCTTTGAGAGTGGGAAATGAGGAACTAGGAGTTAGCCAGACTTCCTGGTAGCAAGACAAAACAGAACAGGGGCCATGGCTCCATAATGAAAGTCGCAAGTCTCCAAGATAGCCAGGTTCTTCCTTACATTCCAGACTTGAGAAAAAAAAAAAAAATCTTTAATGCCTTAATGTTTAAAATAAAGGATCTTTAGGCTTTTCTGCTCCCACTACCAGGCTGTTTGCTAATGGATATGTTTGATTGCTTAGCATAGAACAAACAACAGTTCTGGGTGAATCAACTTTCTTTCTTTTCTTACAGCTAGCTAATGCTAAATTTGGGGGTTGGGGGAGACTTTACAGAGAGATTTTGGATTTTTGAATGTCCTGTCTGCTTTGCAGAAGGTATTTTTCTTTGAGTAACTGCTACATGTTTATGCATCCTCACCACCAATAAATACCTTCCTTAAGCTGTTCAAAAAGACAAACAATAATTTGAGTGTCATGCAACCAAAATTTCAAAGAGGCAACCTGCAGAATGGGAAAATTTAAATATATATATATATATATATATATATATATATATATATATATATATATATCTCAAATATCCATCTGGCTGAGTATTTGGTATCTAAAATATAAGGGAGTAAAAAAGAACTGAAGATTAAAAACAAATGGCAGAGGTGAGTTACTGTGGTTCCCTGAAATCTATTGTCTAGCTCTGGACTTGCTCTTCAGTCCTTAGGAACCTTGGAGGACTGCAAGAGCATCCTGCTCACCAGTGAAAGTCTCTGGAGATCCCAATTGTAACAAGCTTGGAACCCTAATTTTCCAATCCCATTCCAATAATCCTCCCCAGACACAGCCTCCAGATGTGAGTTTCTCATGGTGCCCTGAACTACGTTGTCTACTTCTGGTTATCCTTTTCAGTCCTGGGATAACTTGATGGACCCCCAAGAACACCCTATATCTTTGTAGAGACCTGTAGAGACATTGGAACATTGGAACATTGCTCCGTGAATCCTTTGCCAAGCTGCCCTGCCTGGGGCATAAACAGCAGAGTCAGGTACCCTGATATCCATGGTCTTGCCCACCATTCCCCTCAAACATTTTAAGAAGCCCTGCTGCCATGAAGATCATCCTGCCAATACCAACCAAAACCAGATGCCTAAAGGACACTTTAAGAAAACAATCAACAACATCCATGGCAATATGGCACCTCCAGATCTGAGCTATCCTGCTACAGCAAACTGTGGATATCCTAATGAAAAATGAAGCACAAGAAGGTGATCATAAATTCAATCTAATAAAATGAGAGAACACTTTAAATAGGAATGGAATAAATCTTCTGAAGACATACTGGAAAGTGCATTCAAAAGGAAAGAAGCCTTAAAAATGAGGCAAATGAAAATAAAGAAAAACAGGAAAATTCAGTCTATCAGGTGAATAATATAATTAAAACTGTCCAAGACCTGAAAAGGGAAATAGAGGCAATAAAGAAAACATAAATTTAGGCAAGCTTGAATATAGAAATCCTAGTAAAGATAAGAAGAATTACTGACAGAAGTGTGACCAATAGAACGCAGGAGACAGATGAGAGAATCTCAGGTATAAAAGATATGATAGAACAAATCAATATATTGGTCAAAGAAAATGCAAAATCTAAAAAAGGTCATGACAAAATAATCCAGGAATTTGGGGGCACTATGAAAAATAGCAAACCTAAGAAAGGTAGAACTAGAAGAAGGATAAGATTCCCAGCTCAAAGGCACAAAAAACATATTTAACAAAATCATAGAAAAAAAAAGGGAGGGGGGGAACCACCTGACCTAAAGAAAGAGATGCCTACAAATGTAAAAGAAACTACAGAACAACAAACAGATAGCATCAGAAAATTCCCCCACAACATCAACACACAAAGAACAAAATTTAAAAGCTGCAAAAGAAAATGTCCAAGTAACATACAAATGCTGAAATATCAGAATTACACCCGATTTCTCAACTGGGACTCAAAGCTACAAGGGCCTGGGCAGAGGTCCTACAGGCCCTAAAAGACCACACATTTCAGCTCAGACTATTATACCCAGCAAAGCTTTCAATCAGCATAAATGGAGAAAACAAGAAATTTCATTACAAATCCAAATTTAAATAATACCTTTATACTAACCTGCCTTATGAAAGATAATAAAAGGAAAACTCCAACAAAATGAGGAAATGAGGCTAACTATAAGTATGCAAATACAAAATGTAAATAATGTCACACTGACATTTTAATAGAAAAGAAGCACACATTACCATCACCAACATCAAAATAACAGGAAGTAAGAATCAATGGTCACTAATATTTCTCAACATCAATGGACTCAATTCCCCAGTAAAAAACACAGGCTAACATAGTGGTTGAGTGAACAAAATCCATCATGTTGCTGCATATAAGAAATGCATCAGAGCAACAAAGATAGGCATTATCTCAGAATAAAGGGCTGCAAAAATGTTTTGCAAGCAGAAGAAACAAACTGTAATACACATTCTAATAAATGATAAAATAGATTTTCAATGAAAAGTAATCAAAAGTGACAAGGAAGGACACTTCATGATCATCAAGGGGAAAATCCATGTGACATGGATGACAAAAATGCAAGGGTACCCACATGTAAATGAAACAATGTTAAAGCTTAATCACACATTGCACCCCACAGCTTAAGAGGAGGAGACTTCAATACCTCACTTTTACCAATGGACAGGTTATTAATACAAACAGTAAGCAGAGAAATAATGAATAGCTTATTCTCGGCACCTCAAGGAACCTTGTCCAAAATTAGCAATCTAATCAGTCACAAAGCAAGCTTCAAGTGACATAAGAAGATTGAAATAACCCCATCTCTGTTTTCAAATCACCAATGGATTGAAGCTGGATTTCAACAAGAACAGAAACAACAAAAAGTCTACACACTGCTGGAAACTGAAGAACTCTTCTAAATGGTCTTTAAGTCAAGGAAAAAACAAAGGAGAAATTAATAACTTTGCAGAATTCAATGAAAATGAGGGCAGAGGAAAGCTCATACCACTAAGTACCCTCATTTAAAATAAATAAATAAATAAATAAATAAATAAATAAATAAATAAATAAATAAATAAGGAAAGTTCTCACACTAATGAATTAAAAGTATGCCTGAAGGTTCTAGGAAAAAAAAAAAAAAAGAATGCAAGCACATCCAAGAGTAAAAGGTAGAAAGTAATCAAACTCAGGTCTGAAATCAATCAATTAGAAACAAAGAGAAGAAAACAAAGAATCAACAAAAAGCTGTTTCTTTTTCTTTTCTTTTCTTTTCTTTCTTTCTTTTTTTTTTTTTGAGAAAATTGACAAGATGGACAAATCCTTAGCTAATCAAATTAAAAGACAAAGAGACAGTACCCAATTTTACTACATTAGAAATGAAATGTGCCACATAACAGACATGAGGAAATTCACAGAATCATTATGTCTTACTTCAAAAGACCTAATGATCTCCTATTCCACAAAATTGGAACATGTTAATTATTGTGGATAGCCCTGGGGCTA
>CACVCL010022326.1:0-10000 GCA_902729485.2 Mus minutoides | reverse complement strand
CTGCAATAGCTATAAAGAAGGAAACAAGAGTCTCTTACACACAATATTTGCTATGTTTGGCTCCTAGGATATTATGACTTCTACACACTGATTCTGTGGATATAGGACCAGAAGACTTAGCCACAATGATGCTGATTTTCTATTAATCACAGCTGATCTTTTCAGCCCAGCTTATGAGTAACAATATTTTCAGGGAAGCAGCAAATACTTCATTTCCACTGATTTTTAACTCAAATATACTTCACAATAAAGGGTTTAAGAGACTTTCAAGTTTCTATATGAAACTACAAAACCTCATTTTCCATTGTCTGTGTTCTTGTATTCAGGCACCACAGAATAGCCTATTAATTACTGAGCATGCAATAGTTATTTATGTTCAGTGTTCCAAATCCTGACACAATATTCCCATAAAACAACTTGGTTTGGACGATCAAAAAAAAATTCCACTTCTTGTATCATTTTCTGCTCCATTTTGGTTCCTGTTGTGACAAGCACTTGACTAAAAGCCAATTTAGGGAATGAAAAAGGTTAATTGGCTTATACATATGATTAAGGTCTCAAACAGAAACAGGAATGCAGTTTGCTAGTTTTCTACCATACTCAATTTTAGGTAATTTGTAGTACTTTCAGTATACGTCCACCTGCCATATGAGGTAGGGTGCTTTTACATCAATTACCAATCCAAAAATGCCCAATAGTTGCCCCCAGGCCAGACTCATACAAGTAATGTTTCAGTTGGGGTGCCAGCATCCTAGGAGAAACTACTATATGGTGTTGACAAAAATACAAACAAACAAACAAACAAACATTTATTTTAAATATGAAAACAAATTACTTTTGGATATCTGAGTATAAACATATATCTTACATACAATTTTTCAGCATCAAGATTCTATTTTTTCCTGTTATTTAAACAACTGCTATTACTTATTTTGTATAATATATGGATTAATATTGAAATTAATCAGTATATTTATTTTCAAGGGTAGAAAAGAGTTCTACAATGGGATTGAAACCATACAAGTTTGTTTGTTTTGCACAATAATATATTTTGAGATCAATATCCTAGTTGCTAATATGATCCTAATTTGAATAATTAGGAAAAGAATGAAATTAGTAAATCACTTCATGCTGTTAACTCTTAGTAAAGATGGCTCATTTATTTGTGACATTTTAGGGAAAGGAAAATACATCAACCATATTGACAGTTTTAGGTATATGCATAGTTGTACCTTAATTGTGTGGTTAATAATGTTACTCTAGGAGATGTGAAATGTTGTTCCATAATATACAAAGTTTAAAAATGAGCTGACATTCCCTATCAGCAATTACTGAAATAACACAGCAATCTTACTGAATCAGATTAAAAAAAAAACAACAACAACAACAACAACAACAAAAAAAACGGGAACAAATATCTCAAAATAGATTATGAAGTTCCCGAGCCAAACCCAAAGTTGTCATCTGTGAGGAAATTTGTCTGTTTGATATTTATATTTTTATGTCATATCACAATCTTTTACTGATCAATCAGTTAATATTAACAGTACTATCAATTCTGGGTGGATTTTTGTTTGTTTGTTTTGGGGAGGTTTTTTGGTATTAGAATTAAGTGTACAGCAGAACTTTTTTTCTTATTAATCATTTTATTCATTTACATTTCAAATTATATCGACCTTCTTGGAAACTGCTCCACAACTTTTAACTTGGAGATTCTTTAGGTAATAAAGGTGTGGCTGTTTGTATTCTTCCTTCCCCTACCACTTTTTATTGGATATTTTCTTTACATTTCAAATATTATCTCTTTTCCCAGTCTCCCCCTCTCCTGGAATAATCCATCCCATCCCTTCCTCCCCCTGCTTCTATGAGGGTGCTCACCCAACCACCTACCCACTCCTACCTCTATGCTTTGACATTCCCCTACACTGAGGCATTGAGTCTTCCCAGGACCAAGGGCCTCTCCTCCCATTGATGTCCAACAAGGCCATCCTCTACATATGTGGCTAGAGCCATGGGTCCCTCCATGTGTACTCTTCCTTTGGTGGTTTAGCCCCTGGGAGCTGTGGGGAGTCTGGTTGGTTGATACTGTTGTTCTTCCTATGGGTTACAAACCCCTGCAGGTCCTTCAGCCCTTTCTCTAACTCCTCCATTGGGGACCCAGTGTTCAGTCTAAAGGTTGGCTGCTGGCTGCTTGTATTCTTATGTTAATTTGTGTCACCAATACTATTTGCAGAACAACTGCACTTATGTAGCTTATGGGAACCTGCTCAATTGGTAAATAAACGTGCTGGCAGCCAATGATTAAGCAGGACAGACAGAGGCATTTTAGGATTCCCAGTCTAGGGACAGAGATGTAGGAGGAAGAAGGAGATTGAGATCCAGATGGGCTAGGCCAGGAGTGGTGGAGGAGAGGAAGGAAAGGAGTTGCCACATCTGCAAGTGTGTAAGACAGAGAGCATAGAGCCAGGGAGGAGCCAAAGGAGAGTCCAAGTGGGCTGCCCAACTGGTTCCAGTGCAGCCAAGATGGACTATAGGGTTTAGTAAGTAATCACTCCTGATTATTGGTGGGAGGTGGATTAGCCAGGTGGAGGTTAGGAAGTGGCCCTGCTATTGCACTGATTAAGGCATATCAAAATCTAAATGCTGTGTGTGTGTGTGTGTGTGTGTGTGTGTGTGTGTGTGTGTGTTTCATTCAGAAACACAGAACTTTGTGGCAGGTAGCCATGGAATTTATTAAGCGATATACTTCAACAATAAACAGATTATATGTTTATACACTGGCATCATTTTACATTAATTTATGGATTACAACATTGTCCCTGCAAAAAAACCAAAGGGTTTCTTTTGAAATTTTTATTAAACTTATTTATTGATGTATTTGTGAATTTAGTTGCCATACCAACCATCTAGATGTCAGAAGACAACTTGAAGGACTGATTTTTTTCTTTTAGCTTCTGAGTTAAGGAACTTACTTTCAATGAAAATAAAAATACAGAATATTTTTCTAGTAGATGATGCTAATACAAAGTTTTCAGTGGTAGAGGGAAATATTAGGTTGATCAAATTATGGTAAATTTAAAGTGTTTATAAAGACATGACATAATTTTACAGTCACATAAAAAGAGTAACATAGACACTTTCCCACATAGAAGCTTATATTTTGGCAAATGAGTATTATGTCATGTTGTCAGTAGTAAATCATAATTTTCTATAAACATTATAAAATGTCTTCAACGGACAGATACCAAACATGTCAAAAATACCGAATTTGATTTTTATGTGGAAATAAATATAGCTCTTGAAATTATAGAACTCACAAAGGTATATTTTTAAAATCAAGAGATTAAAAGAATCCGTTATGTGTAATAACCAGAAAATTGTCTGAGGACTGTTAGAAAATAAAGAAAAATGTCAGGAATAAATTTAAAAAGACAAGAGAAAAAGGAAGGAAGGGAACATACAAATTAAAAACTGCATTGACATACATATTTATCATGGCCTGGAGAGATGGATCAGTCATTAAAGGCTAGGCTCACAACCAAAAATATAAATATAAAATTTATGTACTTGAAAATAAGAATATTTTCTTATGTGATCTATTTTTTAATATATTATTTTATTTATTTACATTTCAAATGTTGTCCTCCTTCATGGTCTCCCCTCCACAGACACCCCACTGCATACCCTTGCCCCTTTGCCTCTAAGAGTGTGCTCCCCACATACTCCCATTTCTCCCATCCAGCACCCCCATTTTCAGGGGCAATAAGCCTCTACAGGACCAAGTCCCTCCTCACCCACAGATGCCAGATAAGGCAATCCTCTGCTACATCTGTCGCTGGAGCCATGGGCCCACTCATGTATACACTTTGGCTGGTGATTTAGTCCATGGGAGCTCTGAGGGTCCAGTTAGTTGATATTGTTCTTTTTATGCGGTTGCAATCCCCTTCAGCTCCTTCAGTCCTTCCCTTAGCTCTTCTCTTGGAATCCCCCTGCTCAGTCCAATGATTGACTGTGAGTATCTGAATCTTCAGTGCTGGCAGAGCCTCTCAGAGAACAGCCATGCAAGGCTTCTGTCTGTAAGCACATCTTGGTATCTGCAGGGTTTGATGTTGAAGGATGAAATGAATCCTAAGGTGGGGCAGTCTCTGGATGACCTTTCCTTCACTCTCTGCTCCTTTTTTTTTTTTTTTCCCACTGTATTTCCTTTGTTCAGGAACAATTCTGGATTAGAAATTTTGAGATTGGTGGGTGACCACATTCCTCCCTTGGGGGCCATATCTACTGGAGGTTGTCCCTTCAAGTTCTATCCCTCCATTGTTGTGTATTTCAGAAAAGAATCACTTTAGTTTTCAAATATGGACGGAATAATTTTGACTATTTTTGATTGAGAATTCTTGAATGTTACCTCAGCATCATTCATTGTTTCTTTTAATCAAATTTAAAATTGTTTTCACAAATATGTAAAAATGTAATATACATGTGACTGGGGTACAGTGTAATGTATATATGTGTAAGAGCTAAATCAATTTCAAATTACCATCTTTTTCCTTCGCTTTGTTATATTACTTTCCCTGGAAAGAAAAAGTGAACGGCTCTGCTAAGCCTATCTTGGAGCCTGAATTACTCATGGGCAAATGCATCCCCAGAATGTTTACCCAGTTTGACCAGAGTCTCAGGATTGCAACACTCATGGTGCTCTTTGTGCAGCATCCACACATGTCAACCAGGGCTCCCTCAGCAAGTAATTGCTGCTTACACTGTCTTAGAGTAATTTAATAAACCTTACTGTTTTGTAAGATCCTAGAGTCTTATATATCTTTTTCTTCATTTAAGAAAGAACATTTAAATTAGAGGAAAACAGCTGCACAAACCCCCATCCTGCTTTGGCTATTTTAGTGTTTGTACATTTTGTAGAATTCTCCTCCAGCTAGGAGGGACTCATGTGGATGTCTACTTGTGTTCTTCTACTGTTGGCTGAGCATTGGGCCACTATACTACATCAATAGTTATTATAAGTAGACTGACTATTATGACACTCTTCAGTTACTTTCTCATTGCAATAAAGAAGTTTTTCTCTTTGACTGAGTCTTACAGCCTCAGTGAGCTATTTGTGCTAACAGCTAATATTTTAAAAGCAACATTAATGGTGTATTATATCTGTTTTACTAAATGTGAACTGCTTTCTCCCAAATGAACACACCCTTGCCCCAGACATAGGTCTTGGGTCTGTTTTACCAGTACCAGGCATGGATTGTCCTCCAGTTAAATGGCTCATAAACACAACTTAAAGACAGTTAGCTCCACTTATAACATCTGTGCCACTAATATACCCGCAGCATGCCTTTCCTGGTGTGTGGTTGTTGAATAGCTTCATAGTCTATAATTTAGCTGTCAAACTGCCAGCAATGATTCTCAACAAGTAGGTACTTTCTATTAAACAAAAGTCAGGCAACATACAAGGAGATTTCAGTTCAACTCCAGCCTGATATAATGTGGCCAAACGCTACAGAGCATTCAGCAATTGGGGGTACTGTCTACTGCATGAAAACCACTGGGCTGACCATGGCTTTATGGTTTTTGAGTAATTAAGGAATTTATAGGGAAACAACTCTGAGGGAAGTAGCCTACTGTATTCAACAACCTTATGGTTCATGGGAGTATATTTTAAACCTAAGCTAGTAAGTATTAACTTTATTCAAACACATTAGTATTGATTGTTTGTTTGTTTAACATTCTTCCATATTAATTGCCATCTCTGGAGTTAGTCTAATGTACTGAAATATTATTTGGAAGAAATTTCATAGTTCACCTTTGTATGTTTCAAGTTGGTCTTCATAGACAGCACTTAGTGGGATGCTTTAAACATATTAGCAAGTTTGAGTACACAACAAAATGATCATAACATTTGTGTTAATTGTTCCATCAAAAGAGCAGTGTTGAGTACTGCGTATTGGATGAAAGACAAAAGCCTTTTCCGGCTCTCTGTGATGGATTGCAGTCTTTCTGCATTCTGTACCCTGCTTCCTCACACTGAAGTTCTGCCATAGTGCTGCTGTGGATCACTCTTCACTAAAAGTAATTAGTGAAGCTAACTCTTGGTATTTGTCTTTGCTAGAGACCAAGTGGGAACATGGCCACAATCTTCTTTGCCATATGTGTTGATTCTAGAACTGCTTTCTCAGTCTAACAGGCTCCGGGTAAACACTGTGGAAACCACTTCTCTATGGACCAGACATGGCAACCAAAAGATGTTCAGAGTAGTCAAATAACACCATCATCTACTGTAATTTCCTGCATCAGAGAAGCAAATACTGAATACTTTATGAGATAATTATATGCCACTAACACAAGCTTAATATTCTAACCTGGAGTGTTTTATGAATTACTCTTTGTAATAATTAAGTGTCAGTTGGTGTGAAAAAAATACTCCAAGAAGGGCAATTTAAGAAAAGAAGGAGTTGATCTGGCTTATTGTTTCAGGGGGTGGGGGTTTATGATGACAGAAACAAGGCCTGGGACAGGTACAGCTGATAGCTTACATCTTGAACTTCAATCAGGAAGTTCAGAGTACCGGAGGAATGTCTTTGGAAGTCTCAACTGCCATCCTGCTGCTACACTCTCTCCAACAATTTGTACATGGGGAACCAAATATCTAGACATTCTCATTTGGACCAACACACTCTGTTATCAACTATATAGTGAATTGATGCTCGTCTTGTAAATCCTTCAAATAACTTATAAGTTCAGAAATTACTATTATTTATTTTTATTTATACTTCATTCCTAATTATATTCTTTTGAAAGATCATATAAAATGATTATGGAAAAATATTTCCTAATACCTTTTAAGTGGCACTGATTAAGTATTCAGAAAGTAGTTTATGTGTCCTTTTTACTCTTCTTTTTTTTTTCAAAATTTTTATTAGATCTTTTCTTAATTTACATTTCAATTGCTATCCCGAAAGTCCCCTCCCCCCTCCCCTCTTCCCCCTCCCTGCTCCCCTGCCCACCCAGTCCACTTCTTGGCCCTGGCATTCCCCTGTATTGGGGCATATAAAGATTGCAGTACCAAGGGGCCTCTCCTCCCAATGATGGCTGACTAGGCCATCTTCTGCTGTATATGGAGCTAGAGACACTAGTTCTGGGGGTTCTGGTCAGTTCATATTGTTGTTCCTCTTCTAGGGTTGCAGACCTCTTCAACTCCTGGAGTTGTATCTCTAGCTTCTTCAATGTGGGCCCCGTGCTCCCTCTCATGGATGACTATGAGAATCCACTTCTGTGGGAGTCAGCTATAACAGGGTCCCTTCAGTAAACACTTGCTGTCCTATGCAATAGTGTCTGAGTTTAGTGACTGATTATGGGATGGATCCCCGGTGGGTTAGTCTCTGTATGTTCCATCCTTTCATCTTAGATCTAAACTTTGTCTCTGTAACTCCTTTCATGGGTATTTTGTTTCCTATTCAAAGGAGGAATGAAATATCCACATGCTGATCTTCCTTCTTGATTTTCTTGTGTTTTGCAGATTGTATCTTGGGTATTCTAAGTTTCTGGGCTAATATCCATTTATCAGTGAGCGCATATCCAATGACTTCTTTCGTGATTGGGTTACCTTCTATGGCTTTGGAAACCTTATTTCCGGTAAGTATTAATATTTATATTGACCAGAGAGGCCTCTGCCATGGTTTGGTTTCTTATGGCTTATTTTTCCTTTAGACTAAGTTAAAATCTCAAGCCTAAAACAATTTTCCCATGCAAGAGTTAGCAAGGAAGGAATTACTGAAACCACAGGGTGGAAATTAATGATTAGCTTGATGTGCTATTAACATACCAGCAGGAGAAAAGGCTAAATGAGCTATGATCTGAAGTAAAATATGTCATCGTGAAAATTGCAAACGATATGATGGAGAAACAATGGTGCTAATAAGGAAGAAGAAGAAAGAGCTATTAGACAAGGAAGAAAGAGACAAGCACTTAAATTAAGAGCATAGGACACTGAGAGAGCACAGCTAACACACAAGAACCCAGAATGAAAGACAGTATGGTTAGGGAGGCAAACAGGAAGAAATTCATCAAGTAAACCTGACTGCAGCCCCAGGGAGAGGAGACAAATAAGACAGAAAGTACTTTCCTACTTATGTAAAACATGCAGAGGTAAATACATTCTAGATGTGCTTCCTTTAGTTAAGTAGCATCCTTTTGCTGCCAGAACAAAGGATCACTACATCCAAAATTACTGGGAACAAAATGAGATGACAATAAACTTGGCACTTATGGAAAATTATTTGGATAATATACAGTAAAATAAAATGAAAAACACACTCAAATTGTTTTGGCATAGACAACTGCAAAATTGCATCATTTTCTTAAGAATTAAATACATGTTGCAAAGGAGAAACAAAGCTCACTACCAAACTACCAGCCAGCTGCCTTTTGTCAAACCTTGTTTATTAAAAGGAAAGGGGTGAGTTTTACTGTTTATGTATCATTATTATCCTCACTGGGATGCACCTGCCTTGCTGAAGGGACATCTTTCTACTCTGTGTCTGGCCTGAGGAAATTTGGTTGGGAGAATGGAAAAGACATTGCAAGCCTGTAGCTATACAGCAGGCAGGCCTGAGGAAATGAATGTTAGATTTATCCTATTTACATGATTGAAAGTAGTAACACACAAATAAGAAGTTAGATCAGCCCTTTTCATCAGAAAGAAGCATTTCTTTCCCACGAATCATGTGTATAGAATCAGAGAGAGAGAATTTCCCATCTCATGAACTGTCATGTTCAGAGTTGCATTACAAATAACCAAAAACTTCAGCCAAACCTAAGCCCACAAAATCAGATTTGTAAATCTCAGCATCTATTTATATAAAAAAATTAATTAAATATTTTAATTAAAATTTCTTTGATAGTTTTTAAATAATTTAAAATACTTAATTTCATCAATAACTCTTTATTTAAGGAATGAAGAATTGATTTATCTAAACAGTTGGGATTTTGCTTTGCATACTGGCTAGTAAGCCCAAGACTGCACACAAGTTTATTAATTTTCTTTCATGTTGTTCCAATAAAGTATTTGGACAAAATACATTTAATGGAAGAAAAGTTTACATAGATCCTAATTCCACATTATTTGCTGCCATTGATGTAAAATCACACAGCATCAGGAGCTGGAAGCACCTGTCCCTTCTCAGGCACAATTAGGCATAGAGAGTGGTGAGCTGTGGGGTGCAAGCTAGCACTCAGTATACTTCCTCCACTTTTGTATAATTCAGGAACCCCTACACAGTGAATGATGCAGTCCACAGAACACGATCCTTTCTCCCTCAGTTAATGTAACCAAAGACAATTCCCCACAGACAAGCCCACAGAAGAACATCATCAAGACAATTCATCATTGAGACTCTCTTCCCAGGTGTGTCTAGACTGTGTCTAGTTTACAATTAAAACCAACCATCACCATATGTAAAAACCTTAACACTGACATATATTTCCAGCTTAACGATACTTTATTTTTTACAAAGCAAACTCCTATTTTGTCAGCACAGTTTCTGATCATTTATTACCCATTTGTAAACATTTGTTTTAAAGATTTATTTCCAAGGGAAAAAAGCCTCAAAGCTGAGTGACAGTACCTGTTTCTGTGTGTCGACACACTAACTTAGGAGTGATGTTTTACAATTAATAAGTTCAGTATGACAACCCTCCACCTTTGATTAGCAGAGTTTAGATTCAGTGAGAAGCTGCAACAGCAACCTGGACTTTTCTGAATGATTAAATAGTTTTCCTCAGATAAGAAGCTTAAGGTCAGACTTGAGAAATGAGAAGCCTTTTCATAATTTTCCAAAGTAGAGAAGGTCCTTTGGGCTGGGAGTAGCACATACATTAATATATTATTGATGAGCTATGTAAACAGGTTAACCATAATATTTTTCCACGTGGCTTGAGCATAGAATGGAATAAAAAGAGATAGTGAACCATAGGAAATGTCTTCACCAGTAGTAAT
>CACVCL010022325.1:0-43073 GCA_902729485.2 Mus minutoides | reverse complement strand
TATTAAGATGAAACGCTAGACTCAGTACGTGGAACTATTTTTGAAGAGTGTTTCTTTCCTTAGAGGGTAATAAAAAAATTAGTAGTGCTTTAGAGAATGACATTAACGAAGAGAGGACGACTCAGTGTTGCAATGGGCAAGCAAATCACTCACAATGTCAATTAACTCAGGCAAAGCCCGGAACATGAAATTACCATTTTATTGTTTATGGATTCTCTCACGGAAACTCGGGACTTCCCAATTAGACTGAAATACTAAGTGTGAGGAAATTAGCTCTTTACCTTCTCAAATTGGTGCCCATGAAACACTGGCCTGACATCCTGTCATGGACCCTCGTGTGATACTCAAATATATCCCCTCCCCCTTGTATTCACTGAAAGAACAACTGTTGGGTCCTTCCTGGGATAAAAGTGTTTTATGTGTGGTAAATGGTTTTTAGATGTTCAAACACAGAAGGCAGGATCCACAGGCTAGGATGTATTAACTGATCATGACAGAATAATACACAATAGTGTAGGATGGTGAAGAGGTGAGGGGGGTGGAATGGGGAACCATCGAAGCAGAGGATATGATAACTGGTCAAGGGAATGAAGGAAAGAAGATTCAAAGAAGACACTGTGTATGGCCATTCAGTCCAGGGAGTTATGCAAGACTGGAGTGGGAAATTATCTACAACACAAAAGGACAGAGAACAGAACAGGCTTAAAAGATGCTGCATCCCAATTATATGTGAAGTCCACATTCCATTACTAGCTTGAAAAGATAAGTCTATATTGCATATTCTTGCTTCCCAATCTCATTTAATCTTCTTGGCCTACATGCCATCCAAAAGTAATTCTATGTCTGTGAATCATTTAATTTAATAAACTCTCATGAAAAATAGAAATAGTGGTTTAGAGTCTTAAGAGATCTTGGACAATATTTAGCACATGGGTCTTAGCTGACAAAGTTGTTTCAGAAATCATAAGTTTTTGTCCTTATCAGTTATAATTGCAGCTGCAAATTAAAATTAGCTAGTAAGAAGTTAACTTTTGTGTGTGTGTGTGTGTGTGTGTGTGTGTGTGTGTATATATATATATATATATATATATAATTTTCAATTAATTCTTTTCAACATGTCAGTGCTAAAGCTACAAAGTAAATATTGTACAATCTTAAAGGTTATGCTGAGAATCAACAACTAAAGTTTAAATTGTTACAGTTAAGTTATTGCTGCTTTGCTTCTGTAAATTATTAATTCATCTTAACTCAAAATTTCCCAAATTGCACAAGTGTGCTCATCGATATTAACTGCCTTTAATCGTCTCATTATGAATTGAAAATTAAAGTGAACTGTACTCCTTTCCACACTGGGGTAGCAATTTGAAGCATAATGCTAAAGTCCCTTCTTGAAGGCACTGGCATTTCTATGAAATACAACTGCAGTGTTCTGGCTAGGTGAAATGCAGATTTTCCAGTTTAGAGTATCAAGGATTAAGCATGTTTGGTGTTCTTGCAAGATGCACTGTCCTTCTAAATTTGGTCACTTAATTAAGATTTCTATTCATGGGAAATGGCTTCAAAGAGCACATAAAACCCAGCTATTCATGAACATCCTTTGATTGGATTCATTAGATTTGCATAGTCTTTATGGTGGGAATGTACTGATGTCTTGGCTTCTTCCACTTAGAAGGGAGAGCTGAAAGGAGTCGGAAAGGGGAGATGCGTAAAGGGTTGCAAAGGATGCTTGTAAAAGCAGTTAGGTCCATGGCATGCTGATGAGAACAGACCATAAGGAGCTGAAGCAGCAAAATGGTTTGGCAGTATCAGCAGTCCAATTCCAAAAACCCAAACATGGGAGAAAAAAGACAGAAGATTCAGACAGGGTACATTATTTAGGTGTGTTTTGTAATAAAAGAGACACTATAACAGCCCTGATGCCCAAAGGTAAGTTTGATCAAAGAAGTAGAGGAAACCTCTGGTGAGCTGGAAAACAGGTGGACCAAGACAAGCTTGGCTGCTTGGGCTTCTCAGAAGCAACTCTAACATGGAGTCACCTGGATATCAGATACCATTGCTGACCCAGGGCTAAAGAAGGGATGGAAGCTGAAAATGGAACTCTGAGAGGGAGAGCAGAGCAAGATCACATGGAGGATGGAAAGAGCCTGGGAATGGAAGGAACACCTGGAATAAGAAAAGGTTGATCAGAATGGGATTTTGAGATGAGGTTCCAGGCACACACTCTGGGATATAGGATCTGATAGCCCATATCAGGATTATCAGCCATCATAGACCACACACTATCCTGGGAGGCAGGATTCTGTAACCGCTGAGTTGGGTTGGAATCCAAGTAGTGGTTAAACAGCAGATAGGATATAATTGAATTAGGGTGGCCTTTGTGTGGATGTAACCTTCTGGACTTGTAGGTCTTAGTCCAGAAGCTCCATGCCATTCATTCTGGCATTCATGTAGACTATGGCGTGTAGGTAATAAGAATAGCAATAATAAAGACTCTCCCATTTTCAAAAATGTGTGTGTGTGTGTGTGTGTGTGTGTGTGTGTGTGTGTGTGTACACACATGCAAATGGGTATCCATGGAGAACAGAAGAATACATTGGATCTCCTAGAACTGGTGGTTAGTTGTGAGCCTTTGAGCTGCCTGATGGGATTTGGGACCTGAACTTTGGTCCTCTGCAAGAGCACTCTTAACAGATGAGCTATGGTGGCAGCGTCAGGTCATCATCCACTTTTATGACATTCCACTAGTGATTCTATGACACAGGCATCACAGTCATTTACAGATGATAAAATCACAGCTGAGAAAATTATGTCTTAACCAGTCACACAGACAAAATAGTTAAAAAGTTTAGGTGAGAACTTTTTCCTGGCATTTTAAACCCTTGTTAGGTATTTACCAGTAAATAAAGGGGAAGCAGTTTTTTACAGCCTAAGAAGGGTAACATCAAGTTACCCTTTATGATGTGAAGTGTCCAGATGGATTTGCAAATAACCTCAAAAAGAGATAGCATTTCCAAACCTTATTTCAGTACCAAGGAGAACACTCAAGATGCACCCCCCCACCTTTTAATAAACAGAAATTAAAAAATGTACTGTGGAATCCCAGGAAGATGTACAAAAAAGAAGAGGGTATTTGGGTTACCTTGTTGGGTATATTTTGGTTTGGTTGAGAGAAAATGAAAACTAATATGTGTTAAGGCAGATTTAATAATCAGATGTGGCTAGGTTTGATATTATGTCTTTTGTTAGTGCAATGGTGGATGGCAGTGATCAGTCACTGAACTCTTTGCTTCCAAGTTTCCTTATAGAGGGTGTTCATTTTATAAGAGCTCATATTTTAGAAGATGCTAATGAAGGAGGAGATTAGATTTCTACCACAGATATGTCATTTTTTGTTTCTTGTTTTTACTCTCACACCTCCTATTCAGAAGAAGAAACTGCACCCAACCCCTATGTAATTTGTGCAGTGTTAAGTAATTTGAACTGGAAAGTATTGGTTCTTTAACTCACCGTTTCCCATGACTCTCTAGCACACATTCTGGGCTCCACAGGGGGATTTGAAAGGAAAGAGTGTCTGTGTTCCACTTAGTCCATTTGATTTTAATACGTTGTGAAATTTGTATGAGAATAGAGTCTCAAACATGTGAAGAGAGCAGTAATTAATGTGTATTTGAGGTGTTTCCAATGAAACCTCAAACCTACAATAGTGGTGGTTAGAGTAAGGAATCAAAATTCAACACGAAAATCAAATAGCTAAGATACCAACGAATGGCATGGCACTTATAAAGCAAGAGGTTCTAGTTCTGCAGATACACCATATTAGTTTATGTACTATGGGAATTTTGAATTAGAAAATTAAGAACATTAAGTAGAAAGTATGCTAGAAAAATTCAGTGGTAACCCCTCTTAAGAGTGTTGCCTTAATTGTGTCCATATTTAGATACTATTTTGAATGTGGTTTTTGTTAATTTTGATTTTCTAAATTTTGCTCAATTTATGATGGGTACCAAATGAGTAGAAATAATAAAGATGGCAAATTTTAGGAATGGTGGATGCTAACAATGCTATGAAAGAAGAGACTCCCCTGTGCCTGGATACCTGGAAGAAAAATTCATCAAAGCACTGCTAAGGGTGTGCTTTGATAAATTTTCCTCCCAGATGTACAGTCATGATATGGTTATATGGAACAGAGAAAAGAGTCTGCCACTGGTGTTGCAACATATATTGCATAGCAATGATATCAATATACATCATCCTAGTTGGATCTTCCTTGCAAAAAATCAAATGACACAATTTATGAAGTGGTTTTAATTTGTCACACATCCCTCTCCATCCTCCTTACCTTTTTGTTCTTTCTCATATTCTTTTCCTCCTGCCCATCCTTCTCTCTCTTCCTCCTACATTTCTATCTTTCTCTTCTGTTTCTCCCTTCCTCTTTCTTCTGTCTTTACTTTTTATTTTTCTTCAGGAGTAAGTTGATGGGTGCCATCCCCATGCCAGGAAAGGGTCAGATTAAAAGATGTGATACAATGATTAAAAATCAAGTGCCAGAAAGGTTATCACTGTGATGTAGTCAGTGTGGACATTGTTATAGGAACCAAAACTATTGACAGGCTAAAGTTGGAGAAATCTACAGATTTTATAAGGCTTATGTAAAGTCACATTAATGATCTGTTTTATAGCTATACCATCAGTGGTCAGTAATTTTGAAAAGGTGTTCTTGATTCTACATGCCTTCATGGTTTCTTTTCTTTGGTGGCTGATTTACATGACTATTTTATAAAACCTTCCTTAAATCTCTACACTCCTGTGTGTAAGTGTGTGTGTGTGTGTGTGTGTGTGTGTGTATGTGTGTTTGTGCAAGTCAGTGCATGTGTATGTGTGTATGCCTGTATGTATAACATATAATACAATATCAATATTTTGTAAGAACCTTCATTAAACAGGTCCACTATAAACCAAAGGATAAATCTTCCTCTCAAGTAATACCAGAGATTAATAAAAGATTTATAGTGAAAATAAATACTTTAAAATATATAAAAATAAAGTCTATTTAAATAATGTAAGGATAAAGAGGTATACAAATGAAAATAACTTATAAAAAAGAAATTATTGAACTTGCTGCATTCTAATAGTTTGTGAGCATAAAAAGGTCACTTATGAATTCTCTGTGATAGAAAAAATATAGTCAAGATAAAAGAGGTTGGCAATTCTAGAAATGCTAATATATGCCCAAATAAATATTAATAACATTGGCTTTAGGTAGGAATGTATTAATATCCAGCTCAATGTATAAATTTTGTGAGCTAATTTCAAACTACTTAAGAGTAATGGGTGATAAATTGATTGTTATAGATTAGGCATCAGATCTGATTGACATGTGAGAGTAGGATCTATTTCAGGAACATGAGTGATGTCAAGATAGTTCATTAGAAACCCCACTTGGCACATCTAACTTATTGGGCTTGCATTTAATCTATCTATAGATATATACCCAGTAGCTTCATGAACTCTCTACCATGGGGGCATTTTACCTTTTAAAGATCAAGACATTATAATGAGGACACCTAATGGATACTTTTATCAAAGCTTTCTCTATATTTAATTTTGTATTTGTACATTCTTAGAAAATTGATCAGAGATGCATGCTAAATAAAGCTTCCAAAGGTCTATCCATGACATTAATGCAGCACTCTCCTGAGATCTGGATCGTTCTAAAATCTTAGATGCTGTTAAAAATCATGGTTTCTATGTCATTATTCATAGCTTCAGACAGGCCAGAAGGTATGATCATCCAGACCCCGAAATCCAATTGAAGTTTAATGAAAATTGTTTTTAAATTTCTCTACAATCAAAAATAAAATGTAATAGAAGAAATGTTCATATATATTTATTACTAGCCCTATATGTCCCAAACATAAATCAAACATGTAACCAATATCAAATATATTGATTGGGTCCTCTCCATTCTTCTGTATGTGTATGGGACAGGAACTTTGAGACTTCAAAATCCAGTCAGTTTTATTATCATTTGGGACTTTTCAGTTTGTTCCAGCCCTTGTTGTAACACAACGTTTGGAAACTGGGTGGTATTCAAGGCTATCGGCAGTTGCATGGCTAGGATGATCTACATCCTCTTCATTATTTTAAAGAATCTCATTGGTTCAATGATTTAGTTTTAATGTAAGTTCGGGGAGATGATTTTATAATACTATGTATCTACAACATATGATTTTCATCTGTATTTCAGAAGACACCAGAATAGATTTTTAATGGTATAGTACTATATCCATTTTAAGTGCATGTATTCAATACACACACACACACACACACACACACACACACACACACACACTATACTAGACATTCTTGGTAATTTAGACTTGTATAAAGGGACGTTACATACTTTCCTTCCATGTGTCATCCTATGAGAGGAAAGATTCACCTATGTGTTCAGATTCTTGCACCCTCTTGTTTTTGCCTGTTCTGTGCATTACAGAAGTAAATAAATGTTCCTCATTCTTGCTTTTAAAGGGGCTTATCTCATCTCTAGCATGCATTATGCCAGTGAGTACCTTGAAGACTGTAGGTGTCTATATTTTATATACACACATTGCTCTAGCGATGCAAGAGTCATTTAATATATAGTTCCATCTGCACATTGCATGCCTGACAATTCACAAACTATTAGAGAATGAGAATCTTCACAATGTGGTGGGAGAACTAAGTAAGTAAGTTACAAATTGTCATGTTTGTTGTTCATCACTGCTTTTAGTTGTCCAAGCTATTTGTTATGTGTTTGTATGATAGAACATGGATCCAGGTTTTGCTATATGCTGGAAATAGGACCTGCCTCTCTCTTCCTCAATTTTACTAGCGGTTCCTGATCATGGTAACATCTAGAGGTTCTGCTTTCTCCATTTCCTACACAATTAACTCTTTCAGGAGTTTGTGTCTATATTTGTGTCTAAATAACAGAAAGATAATCTCTCATTAGAGGGATGGTAAGGGAACTCAGTATTTTACCCCCTCCACATCCATGCAGATATCTTCTTGTAATTAAGGTACTATCACCAATGTGTCTTTGTGGCAATCTTTATTCAGAATGCAGACATTGGTAATAAATGCACTGCCACAACCTTAAATGGCTTCAGTTCATTTATATGCATGAGTTCACACTTCTCACAGCTTCTTGTTCTATCCAAGTGCATGAATCACATGCTGCAATTTTTGTCAATGGAAGGGACAATGTAAAATCTGTCTTCCTTTAGAACCAATTTGCAAGTAGTTTTCACTTGCTTGGGTGCTTTTCTGCAATGATCGAATTGGATCAAAATTCATCATGCATCTGAACTAGATAATGTGGAGACATACTGATTAACTTGGTGTAATGGATTAAGTAATAAGAAGCCTATGTGTGATATGTTTGAAGAGTAGACACAGTGAAAACATAGTATGTACTTCCCTGATGGACTCTTTAGATATCTGGTTTTTGAACAAAATATGTGCTTTGAGAGGAACTGTGGCAGAAGAAAAGTATTCTGGAGGGGGGGGGGATCTGCTTCAGAGACGCTTTATAGACAATAATGGAACAAGCCAAAATACAATGAAATGCAACTCACAGAAATCCAAGACTTGGAATATTAAGAAAAATCTTTTGTTAAATTAAAGACAATTGACTTAGTCACCATTACAGCTCAACAGCCAGACATTGGAAATGGGGTACCAGATAGGAAAAGGCAATGGTGGCCTTAAAAGATGAGGAGCAAAGGGGGTGATCACAGTAGAAACCCAGAAAAGAGGATCAAGTAACAGAAGTCAAGTACAGAACAGAAGCTGTAATTTCAGAAACAACACATATGTCTGGTTATCAAATATTAGCCAGAGTTTTCACCCTGAACTAGGAGACTGGAAACTGAATGTCACAGCTGGTAGAGAATATGCAAATCTCCCTTTCCTGAGGAAAGAGTCATGGGAGATTCAGAAAAGATGGAGCACAGTTTGACAATGGAGAAATGAATGCACTTTTTTTCCAATCATCTTTGTGAAGAGTCTACGAGGCAGGGGGCAAAGCTAAGACTGATGTAGGAAGAAACCCCTGCAATCCATTTCAGGTTCTTTCCCTCCTACTCCTTACCTAATTGCTTCCATCAGTCAAGTGAAATCCATTACCAGGTCCTTTAAGGTCCTCCCGTTGGGTTCAGGGAGTGACTTCATTGGTTCGCAGAGCAAGGCTTCCTTGAGTTGCAAAGACAGTGTGAAAAGCTTTCTGCTCTCACCACATCAGTTAGGTTAACAAATAACACCCTGGAATGCTTGGATGCTTACTTCTGCCATATTATTGCAATACTGAATGTGACTGGCCATGGCCCCTCCTCTTGAAAGTCTGCCCACTGCTTCCATTGTTTCCACTGCACTGATATTCCTGCCTCGGGTCTTTGTTCCTGTATTATTTACCACTCCTCAAATATAGGTTGTACCTCAAAACTCACTCTCGCACCTCTTGTTTTTTTCCCATCAGCATTTGCTCACATTCCCTTGCTTTTCTTCAGCTGACTTGTTACAGGGAAAGAATTACTGCAGGGACTACTAATTGAGATTTTTATGTTTCTCTCCCCTCCTTTCCTCCACGTGCATGGGTCTGAAATAGAAGTCTGAGCCCCACATGCCCCTCCACAGGCACTCATGGCCTTTCACTGTGATGAAAATTAAGTTCCACTGTCTCAGGGGAATTCTAATTCACTCATTTCATAATAGGTCCCATAGCTAGTCTATATGGCAGTCAAAATGAACTAGCTCTCTTCTGAAGGACACTTTTCATGTCTTCTTCTCAAAGACTATATTCTACTTTGTGCCTTATGGTAGCCACAGTCCCTCATTTGCCTTTTTTGTTCCTAAGATTTTGGTTTCAGTATTACTAAGCTTTACATCTCACATTAAACAATATAGTAATTTTCATGGTAAATTATATAATTATATTTCCACCCTACCTAGTAGGCTGTCCTTCTCAATTCTTTTTTTTTTTTTGGGGGGGGGGGGTTCGAGACAGGATTTCTCTTTGTAGCCTTGGCTGTCCTGGAACTCACTTTGTAGACCAGGCTGGCCTCGAACTCAGAAATCCACCTGCCTCTGCCTCCCAAGTGCTGGGATTAAAGGCGTGCGCCACCACGCCCGGCATTATTTTTTTTCCTTCTCAATTCTTGTTCCTCCTCTTAATCATTTTCCTGGTGTTATGAGAATTCCTTCCCAAGTGGATATAAAAAATGTTTATTCCCTTCTTACAAAGTCCAAGCAACATAACAATGTTTGTTCCATTCCAGTTCACCACAAAAATCAATATATTTATTGGACTTATTGAACATGCGTGATGCTAAAATGGTTACATTTGCACAATTCATTGCCAACATGGATGATGGACTATGTACATAATATTCCTAATTCTGTGTTCCTTTAATAAAACAGTTCCCTCATATTGTGGTAACTAACATCTATGAAGTTATTTTTTTTGATTCTTTATAACTGTAATTTTGCTACTGTTATGAATTATAATATAAAAGCTCTGTTTTCCAATGATCTTAGGCAACTCATGTGACCACAGAGGGGTTGCAACCCACTGCTTGAGAATCATTGATATAAATATTTTCCTACCTAGGTCCTCTAATCTCCCAGACCCCAAGGTCCTATGTAGTTTTGTCAAAGTAACATAGAACTGGTAGCTAAGTGTCTAGAATATCAGGTGCAACGTAAATAACCCTCCTCATCTGATTCGTTTTTATGAATGGCTGTCAACAACCCACAGGCCTTCTCCTGACTGACTCCTGTGAGCAGGCACAGTTCATCTGATGAAGATGGCGGCTGCTTTGCTCAGAGGACAGTGCTCCTCCACTTCACCCAGTCTCCACTGCACTTCAACTCCTCTTGTAAACATAGCTTGATTCTTTCAAATCAGGCCATGAAAAAATATTGGCTTCCATAATAATTTCCCCCCTTTCCTCATACTCCTATCACTAATTTAATTCAGTCTTTTCTTGGCTTTTAATTTCCACATCTACCAAAACTGTAATGGAGTTATCTGTATTTATGAATATATATATATATATATATATATATATATATATATATATATATATGAATATATATATGAATATATATATGGTGCTTTATGAATTAAAATCCATATTCTTTGTATCTATTAAATTGGCTTTATTTCCAAACATTAGAAAACTCGATGTTAACCACTTACAGAGCAAAGAAGCTGTAACAGGCCACATAGAGTTGAGTCAGTGAGTCTCCATAATGATTAATGCACTATTAGAGCAGTGGCCCAGGTGCCCTATCCCTGAATTCTGTCCTATAATATGTGTCTTCTCAATGGTGAGTGGCTATCTTTATGATTGAACAATTGATTATTCTAGAAATATGATGATATCCAGTGAAATTAACAGTTCCAAGACTCAGGGCTTTTTAAAAGCAAGAAGACTTGATTTAGAAGCATCCACCTCCAGTAGACCCAGACTTTTTTTCACAGATCGAGTCTTAGACATTGTTAGTTAGTTGAGTACACAAGGCCATTGGGACTGACAATTTATTTATACTTTGGGGCTGAAAGTAGCCCTAATTTCTTCCTGAGAGGGATGGAAGAAGAGGGAGAAATAACATTCCTTATGAAAATAATATCAGCTAGAAGCAACTTTGCATTGTATGCATGAGTATTAAGCAGAGTTTTAGTTTTATTAACAAGGAAGTTTTTAAAAACATGAATTTACCTCAGTATGCTAATGGTATCGTGAATTATTAAAAATGTATGCTAAATAAACTTTTCTAATGAATGTTCAATATTGCAAATAGGTTCATCGTAGCAGCACTTTAATTTTAAGCTAATAGAGAGAAATTAAAATTAAGATTTTGAAAGAAAACTTGCTTGAGATTTTAATATCCATCTAAAATTGCTGGCCAACAATCTACGCTCAGAATTGCTCATTACATGGAATCTTTCCCAGTGATTTTTGAGAGACAACTTTGCCAAGTATTTTAGTCCTAGGACTCAAGTGTTTGCATGATTTCAAGTTTCTGTAATAACTATCTTTTGGTATTGAACCACAGATTTTCCATGTCTGTCAACTGTAAAATGGGATAAGCATGGGGTCAGAAAACTGTAATTTTTGAAATGTTCTGTAGCTCTCAGGAAATCTTACGAAGCAGGAGTGTTTTCAAGTCTAGGAAGAACACTCTTTCTAATATGTAGGTTCAGGCTCAACACTATGCAAGACCCTCAAGTTCAGCTCAACGGGGAAAGCAGAGAATTGAAGGCAGTTGTTGGCTCTGGCACAAGAGTGAGTGTCACGGTGTGCAGATAGGGGCCAGGGGAGCCTTTTCTTGTACTGTCACAGGAAGCAGGATAGAGCGTTAGAGACTTTTCACTCTGTGTCATCATGAGAAGAAACTAGAACTAGTCATAGTGACAATAAAATATTCTAAAGTAAGCAGAAAGTAGAGTCAAAGGAATTTGCTTCTACAGCCATCCTTGGGCATTGATGAACACTTATGGATAATGGAGCCAGAAGGCCTGGATATGCAATTTTATGTTCTCAGCAACACGCTGGCTAAGAGTTAAGATATCAGGACTATAAATATTTTGACAGCTGGCAATAGGACTTGCCAGCCAAGCAGGTTCTAACATTATTTATGTTCAAGTGTTCTGAAGACTTGGAAGGATTTGGGCTGGATAGATTGATTTCTTACTAAAAAATCAGTAATTCTGATTTCTTAGTATCTTTTTCCCATGAATGTTCAAATACTGGATATGTGAACCAGAACCCTGAAGAATGAAGAAGTAGAGAAATAGTTTACAAATTTCAAAGAGGCAGTTACTTCAAATTCATGCATTTTTCTCAACAGTTAAATAAATAAAAGCTCTTCATATCTGTTCTTTAGGCTTCTTCTATGCTGTAGAACATGTATAAGAAGACATTTAATCAGTATCATTTTTGAGAAATAGTGTTAATTTATATATATATATATATATATATATATATATATATATATATATATATTCTCTCTCTCTCTCTCTCTCTCTCTCTCTCTCTCTCTCTCTCTCTCTCTCCTTTTCCATTTATTTTTTGAGGCTTTCATACACAACTATTATATTTGCACCAACTTCTTCCTACTCCAGCTCCTTATGTTTCCTACTGATTTCTTTTCAGATTCATAATCTCCTCTTAATTATTATTGTTACATAAATAAACACACACACACACACATATATATATATACATTTTTTAATGTATTTACCATTATATAATATATATATATATATATATATATATATATATATATATATATATATATATATATATATATCACCTACCAAGTGATTTAGTGTTGATCCTATTATGTATATGCATTTCAAGCTCACCATTTAGGGTTGGATGAACTATTTGTAGACTCATACACAGAGAAGATTGATTCTCTCTCATCACTCATTGATTTCTTATAGCTCTTCATCTAAGGGTGGGACCTTATTAGATTTCCCCCTCCCTCTTAATATGTTGCTTCATTCCCCTTTCTCAAACTGCACTCTGAAGGAAAGCAAAGGACATTACTGTTTCAGATATTGTGAAAGAGAAAGTTTATTGTAGAGATGTGGAAGAGTGCCAGAGACAGAGACACTTTTATGGGAGTCTAGAGTGGGCATGGTCAGCATAAGCTGGGCCATGTGAGGAGGGAAAGAGAGTGTTACCAAAACGTCTAGATTATAGAGAGAAGACCTCTAGGTAGGGCAGCTCAGTCTTTGGGCTGGAAAGTTCATGTTCAGGGTGGGGGGGAGGGGCTATGACAAACAAACCCTGTAGCAGGTAGGCACTGGGAGATGCTCAGAGAATCTGGAAGCCAGGCCCACCTTGATATGTTTAGTAGTTTGTCCCAGGTTTGAAACTTAACACATTTCAAAAGGTGTTTGAGAATAGCAGGTTGATTCTCAAAGGATGATGCAGTAGTGTAAGAATAGATTGTAGAAACTGCTATTACTAGCCCTTATGCATTTGGCCAGGCAATAGAAGTTCTGTCTTCTTTTTGTTTGAATAAATGTAATTATCAGAACATATTTGATGCATTTATTCAGATTTTTAAAATGAGCATGTCCCCATGCTCGTGATACGCAAAAATACAAAACTGGAAGTAAATGTACCTACAAGTTCAGAAGTTTAAATATTTCACTTTTCAAGATAAAACAAAACATTGAAATATCATAATGACAAGTTCGGCAGTGAGCAATAAATAAGGTCAGCTTGTATATTAACAAATGCTTTGAAGCCATTTCTACTATAATCCACATTAAAAGTATAGTTAAGACCAGAGCCAGACTGCATGCATTTGATTCTTAGGTCTGCCGTTTTTTCTACCTCTGAGTCCTTGGAACTCTTTATACTTCAGTTCCTTTAAAATGAAGAAAGGCCTCATGGGATTTTGTGGATGACCAACTCACATTGACAGGTAGATGCTAGAATAGCATATATACTTTTGTTCAGAGAAATTGCTATGTCACTTTTGAAAATGATAATGAAAAATTATATATATATATATATATATATATATATATTCCCATGAATTTATGGAATAAATGTGTATATAATTTATATAATTGCATATATAATTTATATAATTATATAATATATATGCATACTTATAGGATGGATGTATATATCATAAGCTGAAATTAAAGGTATTTGGACCAACATTTTTTAATGTATTTACCATTATATAATGAAAGCCTTTAAATTGGCTTGCCTGAGCATTCAATTGTTTTAGGGCTCTTAGGGTTTCACATTTGAATTGTAATTATACCACTTCTTAATACACCATGAGCACTATTCAGGAATGTTGTCCTTATACCAATTGCAAATGAGGCCAGGCTGCAAAATGAGTTCATGTTCCAAGATTTGTCTCATTCATTTATTTTTAGGTTTCAGTCATGCCTTTCTCTGTGCATCCTCATTAAGATCAATAGCTTGATGCAGTATAAGGATTTCCTATGTAATCATCATTTAGTACCCTGTAAGAGCATGTTACTAATAAAACATCTTTCAAATGTCTAGTTTTTATTTTATTTTTCAGCAAAAATCAGTGGCCTTAAGGACATTTGTTCTGGCAGACAGTTTAAAGATGGAAAGAGATGAAAGCCAAAAAAGAAAAATAATAATAATAAATAAAATAGCTACAAGGGAGTGAATTGCAAGGAATATCACTTCTACTTTCTCAGTCAAACCTACCACATCAAAAGCCACTTTACTTTCAAAGGGCAGTTCTTCTGTTCAGAGGATTATATTTGAGGCTACAGAATGCATAGTTTTTTAATTAAGCTGTGGACACAAGAAGACAACTAAACTTCCAATCCCAGCATGCAATAGAAATCAATGCTTTATGACAGAAAGAGAGAAAAGAAAGGAAACTAAATTGCATAGCAACAGCACATAAAGGAAAGACTGCTTGGCTGCTACCAGAGAGTGAGAAAGGACCTCCATGTTAGGTCCATGGCAATTCTTCTTCGACATAGCTGTCAGTAGACAGCTCACACTCCAATGGGGAGAAGTGTATCTTTATTTGTTTTATATATATGCACACTAAATCAGTGGCTTTATAATTTGTTGATCTGAAAACAAAGGTAAATTCAAGTGTTCTCCACTGGTTATTTTCTATTGCATTCAAATTTTAAAATTCTGTTTGGGTGGCTTTTATACCATATCTCAACCTTAAGAGAAATATTTGCTTCTCTGTTAACCCTTCATCATTTTCTAAAACATTGTTTCCCAGTATGCTGATGGTAGATGTGTTGAGAATTCTTTTTAAGAGATTGTTCCCAGGCTTAGAAATGTAGCCTGGGTGTAGAGTGCTTGACTCTTACGCACGCCTTGGAGGTGATCCCTAGCACAGCATAAACAAGACTTGGTGGCACATGATTATAATCCGAGCACTTAGGATCAGTTTCAGGAGGAACCAAATTTCAAGCTGATTCTTGAGTACATAGCAAGTTTGAAGTCATAGCTTCATAAGACACTGGCTGGTCTGCCAGCTTCAAGGATCCACCTGTCTCCGTTCACCTGTGCTGGGGTTACAGATGCTCAGAGCGACTGCAGTCTTTTATGTGGATGGGGGTGGGGATCTGGTCAGGGCTTCATGTGTGAGTAGAAAATACTTGACTCTTGTAGCCATCTACCTAGCCCCTGAATGTGCTTAACTTCATTACCCATGGTCTATTGTTATGCATATATATATATATATATATATATATATATATATATATATACACACACACATACACACACACACACACACATACACACACACACACACACACACACACACACACACACACACATATATGTATGAATGTATATACATATATATGAACTTTGTTTATGAGGGCATAAAGACCAGTGAAGATTAGTGCAAGCATTTCTATATAATATCCCACATAATCAGAGTACACAAATATCCTGTCAAGTGTGTCAGTATCTCTTACTTCATTACTCCCTTACTTTAAGTACTATTATTACAGATGTGAGTTGGACAGACCTTTCCCACTGACATTTAATGACAACTGGGGCACTTCTGTTATTCCAGCACCAGAAAGATCCCTGAGCTCACTATCTACCCAGCCTAGATGAGAACCAAACCAGTGAGAGGCTCTGTTTCAAACAAAATATAGAGAATAACTAAAGAATGGCACATAGGGCTAGTTTCTGGCTTACACACAAACAGACACACACACACACACACACACACACACACACACACACGTGTGCGCGCGCACACACGCACATGCACACACAAATTCAAAAAATGTGAGTGTTTAATTTCTTTTCATTTTAGCACTCATTAAAATTCTTTGTATAAATCCACCTTCAATTACAATACTTGGAAATATTTTGTGCAACACAAAGACATAATCATTATTTGTTTAATCTAAATACCTAAATTCCCTTTAAAATATCCTGCAAGAGTTTTAAAAACTATGACTGGAGTTTCAAATAATTTGAACTCTCTAGGGTGCCTGTGAGAATACTGATGGCTAGTAGCAAATCCCATAATTTCTGTGTCAGAAAAATATCTGAGCACTGCCGCTGCTGCTGCTAATCCAGGCATCCTCTTGAATACAGCCCACTGAGTTGTCAAAATGAGGAGGAGCCTTTCCTTTTGCAAGTAAGAAATGACCTACAAACTTATGGTACCCAATGGACTGGTGACAGTTTCCAGTGTTTTTAGACCTTGCTAAAACTTTTAGTATGGGTCACCTAAAGGTGGCAAATCATGACCTAAGGGAATGAGTCCAATTCTTGGCCTCATATCTTCTCTGTTGCCTTTTGACCCAACAGTTACTAAAATCTGCCCTTTCTCCAGGCTCTGGGGAGCTTGTTACTTTATGTCCATCCGCAATCCTGACTATTGTTGGTATTACAGAAATTGCTTTATCTGTGTGGCCTTTCTCTACATCATTTGTATTGAGTGCAAATAACAGCATCCACTTGGCAGTGGAGGGGGTGGTGCTGCTTTGTGGATTAACTATTTATAGAGCAGTTAGACCCTGATAAACAGCACAGAGACAAGCTTTCGGTGTGTACTCAGCTGCTCTCAGAACGCCCATCAGGACAGCACGTCACCCAGTAGTACTTACAGTTGTTACTGTGTGGCAGGCAGCAGGAAAAGAGTGTGACACTGGTCCTGACTTGAGCTTTTGAAATCCTCAAAGATCAAACCCTGGGCCTTATACATGCTAACGTACAATGCAGCCCCACAAAAAAAATACAGAAATAGAAGGAAGTTGTACATACAAGGGAAACCAATATTATTTTTTAATTTTAAAATTTTAGACAGTTACTGTTTGCTGCTAGAGACTCTGTGCCTGCAACTCTGCTCAGAACCTAGTATAGTCCTATGATTGAAGGATTTTTGACCCCATAATCACCGGCCCCCAGGATCTGTTTCAGCACCTCAGAAAAGAAAACATGTTAAATCACTCCTGGATTTTTATATTTTCGTCCCATATGAATACATATTCCAACTTTGATCCTGTGAAAAATCTACTTAATGTAAGTGTGCAGGGAATATTACTCAAATTAGCAGACACTCCTGCAACAACTTCATATATGAATGAAGATATGGAGCATGTGAGGTAGTGTGTGGGTTGTTCAGTGTTATCCGACCAAGTGCATGTACTTTAGAGTATCATCTTGTATATGACAAATGAATATAATTTTTGCCAATTAAAAATAATTGAATGAACTAATGTACAAAGAAAGTGTAAACATAAGTTTTTAGAGCTCAAGTTGTGAAGATATTACAGTATTTTGTCAATGCTGGGAGAGGTTGTTTTCCACTTGTGGCACCAATTATTTTTTCATTTCCTCAGTTTAGTGCATTCATCTCCATATCAATCTTGTAGCTTATCCTAGGAAATCATGTACAGAGATGGGAGCCACTACATCGTCATCAGTAATGGAGAAATACACGATGTGGTACAAAGAAATACACGATCAGGACAAAGAGCTCATGAAACACTATCTCTGGCAACATTTTGCCTCAGTTGAGCTTATAAGTTCCTTGACTAGACTGAGTTTGATGTAGAAACATTTAGAATTTTTAACTGTTATACTTACCATACTTTCCCAGATTACTGATGCTTTTCAGATATTTTTCTTATTCATGTCTGAAATAAGTCAGACTTGGCAAATACTATCACATGGATCCCATCACTTCTGCTACTGTAATACACCAGAAATGGTTTTCTAGTTTCAAATCAGAAATGAATAATTATCTATGAGGAGACTTTCTGATTGGATGCTTTATGAATGAAAACATGAAGTTATTTGAACTCTGACACTGGGGAAAAATCTATCATAATTGCATCTATTTTGAAAGGGTTGCTTCACATTATTTTGCTGTGAAAGGGTTTACATAACCAAGAGTAGGCTTATGGGTAATAAGGCATAAGAGCTAATCATTGTGCTTACATTGGAGACATTTCTATAAGTTTATCTGGAGATGCACGATTCATAAATTCATTGCTGAAGTTACTATTTGCCAGCCAGGCATGGCTTTTTACTCACTGACAAATGAGTCATTGATAAGAAAGGATAATATAGCATATTGGTTTTCAGAGAATGCATGGAGATGTAGATGCATCATTAGGAAGGTATGATATGTATTGTAGATCCAGTTTGATAGGCATGGGGGCATTTGAGGTCTCCATAATGCTCAATAATGCAAAAGATGGTGAGCTGGTAGGAAGCTACGTGCAATGTGGAGTAATTCTAGTTTGGGAAGATCTGTGCATAGGATGTAGGGCTTCTGTCCATCCTGCCCCTTAGAGCACCATCAGTTTCAATGGAGAGAGGACCCTCTCTCAAAGAACAGTATGCTTGCCTGGAACTATCTATGGATAGATCAATACAATGTTTAGCCCTTCAAAAAGTACCTCCGAAGCCATCGGTGAGCCTTCCACCACATTCCCCACTGGATTAACAAGGACAGTGAACTGTCATATGTCTTCCAAAGAGGTTGTGTGAGAATATCCTCCAGAGTAGAGTACCGGGGAGGATTTGTCTCTGTTGATAGAAGAGAGATGAGAAACAGTTCAGAGGAAGAGAATTGGAAAACAAGATGTGGGGTGGGCTGTGGTTGCTGTGCCAGCAAACTTGACTGAGTCCTCAGCTAGTCTTTACTTTTCTCTCCTTCCTTTCTAGACCCAGTGAATGGATAGCTTGTGCTGAGGTTCATTGAAAGTGCCCATGAGAGGCTGACATGTGACAAACTGGCTGATGCTTTGCATAAGAGCCCTAATTGTCCCTCTAACACTTTTGTTCCTTTTTCACTCTTGTAAATAGCTGCTGCCTATGGCAAGCATGAGGGGACATGCTCTTGAGTTGATCTTCGAGATCCTTGCTCACTATCTCAACTGTCTTTGGAACCAGCTTTTATTTGTTAATTCATAACAGAAAACACAAGTTACAAGGAAAACTCCGGTAATGATGTTTCTACCATGCCGACATCTGGCTCTTGTACCTATACTGTTGTGTTCCCATCCTTCCAAATGCCTGGAAAATCAAACCACTTATGCTCTTTGCCCCAGGGTTTCTGTTTTGTACATCTAATGAGAAATGCAGCCAATAATACCAGAATCAAGAACCCCTTAATGAAGGCAAGATGATGCTCAAAACCACAGGTTCTCAAGTTCTCATAAGTGCCATATGGAGGAGATGAAGTGATTCACTCGAAAAGAGAATCTACAGAAGTAATAATGGAGTTGGGAAGGGTGGTTGAGTGCTCCTTGAGTTTGTATTAGAGAACTGAAATATATCTGAATGAGATCAGGAAAGTCTTTCTGTGTTCAGAACTTGAAGCTACCTACAGAGTTCTGAGTCCTAATGAGATGCCGTGTGCCCAGCATCTCTTTAAGACTGTATGTATGCTAAAAAGGAGGTGACACTCCAAGGAACAACCTATTTTCCAAGGCAAGGGTCCACCCTGAAAAGTTGAGAGCTTGAAGGTTTGTTCCTAGTCAGAAGCTGAAATAAAATGCCTTTGACTTGGACTCAGATCTGGGTTAGACCAGTAACCCTGTGACTCAGGCCTATTTGGTTCCTCTATTTCTCTATGAATAGTTTTCTTGTCTATTAATGAGTAGAGTGAGCTGGATTTCATTCATCCATATGGTGTGCACATTTGCTGTCAGTCACTGAGCTGTAAAACTGGAAGCATAAACACTGTACAATCCCTGTCTCTGAGAAGCTGTCAACTGAGTGCAGGAGACAGATGTCAATGACAGTTATAAAAGCCATACAGAATCACCATAATAAATGCACAAAGTACCACTAAACAGAAAGGATAGACTAAAGTAGGCATAGAATTAATTTGTAACATAGCAAGTGATATTTAAATCATGTCTCAAAGTCCACACATCAGGCCATATAAAGCTGTGCATAAAAGCATAGAAGCATAGAAGCATAGAAATAGAATAAAATTGTTTGGTCATGACTATAGCATAGCATGTCCCAAGGCTTGTAAGAACTGCAGAAGCTGAGATATTTTGGGTTGAGTTCAGCAGTAAAAGACTTCCTATAACCTCCTATAACCTGCTGTTACTCTCTAGGCTGTGAGTTCACACTGAAATTGTAAGCAGGGCATTTGGATTACATGAAATTTGGGTTTAATAGAGCAATCTGGTAGTAGACAGTTTGAAAAGCAGAAGTAAGGCTCAAATATGCTATAATGCAGGAAAGAGATGATAGGGTAATAGATTTTAAAATAGGAATAGAGAATAGATATACTTGAAATAGAATTAAGGTATAATTTAATCAGGATTTGAAACTTATAGCTGTTTGGTTAGGAAGAAGAACATCTTCCTTAAAAATATTATATCATAGACAATATGGTAACTGGTAAATAATGATGATAATAATGATAATAATATATTATAAATATGCCTCCAAATTTGCTAAGAAAGTAGATCTTAATGTTCTTACCACAAAGAAGTACAAAGATGTACTAATACATCAATTTTCTGTCAGTCCAAAACGTGTGTATATTTTAAGACATAATTCACATGCATAATTTTTGTTAATTAAAATAATATAGTGAAAAGCCCCTTGTGGAGAGAAGCATGTTAGGGAAACAGAGAGGACACTGTGATAGGGAAGACCTGTAGCTTGAGTTTACCAGTGGATGTTAATGGGTCCACAGAGATCACATGGAAGATCAGAAGGCTCAGAGGGAGACCCATGGACCCACTGTGGATGCAAGAGTACAGCAAGCAGATATCAGCTTTGTAAGCTATTCCACTTTAATGGAAGGCCTGCATCCAGAGTTCAGAGGAGACCTAAGTGTTTAGGATTCCTTATGGCAACAGAGGTTGTTAAACCCTTAGGGTAAAAAAATTTAAATGACGAAGGCTCCTGAGAGGAAAGACAGAAGAACCAAGCTAAAATACTGGGATGTATAGACTTTGGGTTTGCAATTTACTAACCAGAGCTTTGAATTCAAGCTCAAGATAAAAACAAAATGGGAGCATTAGAATCAATATATCCTGACCTTAAGTCAGTCAGAGAAGAGAGCAAAATTGGAGGAAAGTCTCAATAGAAATGTTCCTACTTTCACCAAGCTGTAGTTTGAACTAGTTTGGATAGTCTTTTCTGTTGTAGATGAGACTATAGGTTATTATTAACATCATCTGACCGAAGCCAATGCTATTGACATGAATACCTTTATTATTATTCTTAATGGTACTACTGACTATGATAATAGTTATAATTTACCACTGACGTCTGTGTCTCTGCCTCCATAACCAGCTCTTTCAACCATAGCCTTTGATGAAGTCAAGCTGACAGCTCCCATGAGAAAGGCTTCCTCTTCATTCCTAACACTGTTTTTTCCTGATCAAACAACTGCTCAAAAGTAAACTGCATTGAATTGAATTACAATGAATTCTTTATCCCTTATTGCTTTTTTTTGTAATTTTTATTAGATAGTTTTTATTTACATTTCAAATGCTATCCCCTTTCCTAGTTTCCCCTCCGAAAATCCCCTATCCCCTCCCCACTCTCCTGCTCCCTAACCCATCCACCCCCATTCCTGGTCCTGGCATTTCCCTGTACTGGGGCATAGAACCTTCACAGGACCAAGGATCTCTCCTCCCATCGATGACCGACTAGGCCATCCTCTGCTACATATATAGCTATAGCCACAAGTTCCACCATGTGTTTTCTTTGATTGGTGGTATAGTTCTAAGGAGCTCTGAGGGCACTGGTTATTTCATATTGATGTCCCTTTTATTGGGGCTTCAGTCCCCTTCAGCTCCCTGGGTATCTCTCCAACTCCTTCACCGGGGACCTTGTGCTCCATCCAATGGATGACTGAGAGCATATTGCTTTTTAAGTAGCCTCCTTTTCTTGTCTGCCTCATAAGAATTGTGACTATCCTATTAATGACTCATTTTCTCAAATCTTTCTCTGATTTATCACTTTGTCTGCCACTCAATTAGACAGCATTGTTTGGGATTAAAGGTATATACTAAAGGCAAGACCATTTTCCAGCCAGAGGGATTAAAGATATGTATTCCAACCATGTCTTAGTCAGGGTTTCTATTCCTGCCCAAACATCATGACCAAGAAGCAAGTTGGGGAGGAAACGGTTTATTAGGCTTATACTTCCATATTGCTGTTCATCACCAAGGAAGTCAGGACTGGAACTCAAGCAGGTCAGGAAGCAGGAGCTGATTCAGAAGCCATGAAGGGATGTTCCTTACTGGCTTGCTTCCCCTGGCTTGCTCAGCCTGCTCTCCTTTATAACCAAGACTACCAGCCCAGAGATGGCACCACCCACAAGGGGACCTCCCCCCTTGATCACTAATTGAGAAAATGCCTTACAGCTGGATCTCATGGAGGCATTTCCCCAACTGAAACTCCTTTCTTTGTGATAACTCCAGCCTGTGTCAAGTTGACACACAGAACTAACCAGTACATACCAGAAGAATTAAAGGTGTGTGGCATGTCTACATTCCAGCTGGATCATATCTATGGATGTAATATCTTACACAGTCATGTCCCTGGATTAGAATTCCTCTATAATTGGCTATGAGGGACACAGAAAGAGTGGACTCAGTAGAGAGATGAGTCCAGAACAGTTGGGTCATTTATCCACAAGTCATCACAGATGAAGTCAGTGACTCATGACACCATTCCCAGAATGGCCTATTGGCACATATTTTCAAAATCTTGCAAAAAACTCAGTGTATGAAGTCCTTTACAACTCTCAATTATTTTGCTTGAGATCATCAAACTGTATTCTAATCTCTTCTTTGACCATCAATGTATCACTATATCTTTAACACAAAAGATTGCTTATCTAACTACAGCCTAAATACAGCCATATCTGATTACAGTTCTGGGTAGGTATGCTTGAGAACTTGAGTGGAGAGGCCACAGAAGTCAGAAAAGGATGTCAGATTTTTCAGATTGAGATTGTTGTGAGCTAGCTAACATGAATTATGGGAACTTAACTTGAATCTACTGAAAGAGCAACATATGTCCTTAGCTATTTAGTATTCTCTCTGGCCCCTTAATTTGCTATTTGGGCTGCTTCTTTGAATTTTTCTCTCAAGTTAAAGATAAGGTTCTTAGAAATTGTAAGAGCAACCAAAGAATCCAGGTCTGGCTTTTAAGAAGATGATAACAAGGTAGGTATTCATAGAGCAGCCAGGATATAAGATGTTATGCCTCCATGGAAAGAAGAGAAATGACATTGTGTGCTTTTACCTAATCTCTACCATACCCCAATTAGGTTTTGAGATATCCCTCCATACTGAGAACTATTTCTGGATGCTTAATCTGCTTTGACTTTGGATTTCTTATCTCAACAGACAAATGACATTGAGCAATTTCTCCAGTGCACAAGTAGGAAACTCAATGTGAAACAGGCTAAAGTGCAAGCAAGCAAGAGGACAATGTTAGGAAGCGACTTGAAAGAAAAAGTAACCCTACGGCTGGGGAGATGGCTAAGCAATTAAGAGCCCTGACTGCTCTTCCAGAGGTCTTAAATTCTAATCCCAGCAACCACATAGTGGCTCAGAACCATCTGTAATGCGATATGATGCCCTCTTCTGGTGTGTCTGAATACAGCTATATATAGAATAAGAATATATTTAGAATATTCTCTCTATATAGCCATATATAGAATAAGAATATACATATATATATATTCTTATTCTATATATATTCTTAAAGAATATATATTCTTTATATATATATATATTTAAGAATATATACACATATAAATATATGTATATATTCTTAAAAAAGAAAGAAAGGAAAAGTACCCTAGAACCTGTGGCACAAAGAAAGCAGCTATTAGCCTGCAAGAGGGTTAGCAACTAAGATTTACAGACATCTGGTTATAGGAAGCAGAATATTAGATAGAACTTTCCCACAGCAACAAGGAAGAAGCTGGTACTTTTAAATGAAAGGTAAAACACAGACCATGACATTCTGATTTACTGAAGCTACTGGTCATGAGGTTCAGTCATGGATTCAATAAGCATTGTAGGCTATCCACAGTATTATAAGGAGTCTGTGTGTTCACAGCCTAAGAGAGCAGTACAAGATCAAATGGGGCAAGATCATCCTGGAAGTACAGGCTCAGCGGCAACTGCTGTGGCAAAGAGAAGGATTACAGCAATTGTGGGGGCGACCTGAGACACGACAAGGTGAAGTAGATGGGACAGTATTAGGATACAGGATATGTTTGTGGTAAAATAGTGCAAATGAATATTGTTCCCAGAAAGCATGACAGTAGTCCTTTCCTTTGAGAGGCATCCAATAAGACAGACTATGAGAGACTGAATCAGAAAGGGAGACTAGGAAATATCAAACACACAGCTTGTATGTTTAAAGTCTCCTGAGGCCCTTCAGACAGGAGATGTACCTGTGAAAAATAGTTCTGTGTCTCCTTTGGCCAGATGAACTATTGTATCACACACCTATTCTACCTCACCAAAGCCAAAGTTAAAAAATACAGAAAGAAATTGGTAGTTGTAATCATTTGAAATTCAACCCAACCTCACCAGACAGAGAAGACTAGACTTAAAACACAGCACTTAAAACACTAGACTTAAAACAGCTCATCTCAGTTTGTTCTGGATTAACCTTGAACTTTTAGTGTCTTGTATAAGAAAAAGAATACAACAGAAGGAAACTGGAAGATAAAAAAGGTACACAAAGTGTTTTTGATACTGATGTGAAGGTTGATCAAACATCTAACCTTCTGTCATCCCCCTTTCCTGCCTTTCATTTTCTATTTTAAATATCTTATCATAGACGTTAATTTTTATAGAGCCCTCAAAACATCTTTTGGTGTTTTAGTTTTCCATTGCTGTAGTAGAATACCTGAGGCAGAGGTGTTCCTGGAGTTTTTAGGGTCAAAACCCTAACCTGGGCTTGGCTACCCATTCTCAATAGAGAATATACAGAGAAATGGTTGTCCAAAACAGCAAAAGACTTAATGTGGCCACATTTGGAAGAGGCAGGAAGAAAGAGGCCCACTGACATTTATTATCCATCTTTGGGAACTCAACATCATGAACTCAAGATTTCTTATTTTTTAATATTTTAAGATTTATTTTGTGTGTGTGTGTGTGTGTTTGTGTGTTTGTGTGTGTGTGTGTGTATGTGAGAGAGAGAGAGAGAGAGAGAGAGAGAGAGAGAGAGAGAGAGAGAGACTGCTTCATGTATGTACTACCCATGGATACTAATAGATGAGTTGAATTCCCTGAGTTAGTGTTACAGGCAGTTGTTAGCCACCCAGTGTGGGTACTAAGAACCAAACGCAGGTTCGTTCTCTGGAAGAGTAGTAAACGTTCTTATGTACTGAGCCATCCCTCTAGCCCAGAAGTTTGGGTTTAGAGAACAGCAGATACGTACAGCTCAGCAGTCATCTATCATCATGGTGTGGTCTTACACATCATCATCACTGTCAGAGCTCTAGTCTCTACTGCGTAGTGGTTTGGGTTGTCAGAACATGTTTTGCAATCTTTTTCTTAGAGTCAAGTGTCCTCACGGACTCGAGAAAGTCATGTTTACTTGGAAACTTTGGGGAGGGGGGGGGTTGTTGTTAGGTTTTTGTTTTTTTTTTTTTTTTTTTTTGAGACAGGGTTTCTCTGTATAGCCCTGGCTGTCCTGGAACTCACTCTGTAGACCAGGCTGGCCTTGAACTCAGAAATCCGCCTGCCTCTGCCTCCCGGGTGCTGGGATTAAAGGCGTGCGGTTTTGCTTTTGCTTTGTCTTTGTTTTTCTTTAATTGTATGATTACCAAAAGGAGGACACAGACACATGGCTTGGGAAAATGTGTTTCCAACATATGAATTTTGAGGGACATAAGAAAACTATAGTACATGGGGAATGTCAGGAACTCCTTAGAGCATCTTAATCAACCTTAAAAAGAGGACTAAAAGCTAACAGCGCCAAATTCGTAGACAAATGATTGGTTCTGCTTTCTTTTTCACTTAATTTTATTTATTATTATTTTTGTTTGGTTTTGACTTTGGTTTTTTTTTAAACTGGATATCTCTGTGTGTAGCGCTGACTGTTCTGGGACTCACTCTGTAGACCAGATTGGTTTCAAATTCACAGAGACCAACCTGCCTCTGTCTGTAGAGTGCTGGCATTAAAGGCATGAACCACCATTGCCAGGCTATTTCAATGTTTTTAATACTGGATGGACACCCATATCATGGTGTGCATGTGGAGATCAGATGATAACTCTTAAGGAGTCAGTTTTCTCTTTCCTTCTTTACATGTGCTCTGAGAATCCAAGTTGGGCATCCATTATATAGGCTTTTCCAGCTGAGCTATTGTCCTGAAGAGTCTTCTTCATTAATTTCATAGATTATATCTGTGGTATTAAATGGAATCTCAAGTCTGATGCTAAATCAGAAAAATTTTCTTCTTTTTAAAAAAAAGTTATTGTTTTTTTGTGTGTGTGTGAATTTCACATCATATACCCCAATCTTACTCATCCTCCCCCTTCCCATGTACCCTGCCTTTACCCTTGCAATGCTCCCAACAGAGTTAAAAAAAATCTAACTGTGGAAGCTATAGTGTGTCGCAGTGGGTCTCACAGTACTCCCTTTTGTCCATAGTTCTTTGCTTGCAAATATTTATTGCAATATCTCTTTGGTCTGGTACAAGGCTTCTGGGTTCTGCTACTCTATCAATACTAGAATCTCATGGAAACTCCTCTCAAGTATCCTGATGTTACCCTGAGTCCTTGAGATGCTGTAGTTTTGGATCTGGAGGAATAGCCCCTTCATGCACTTCAGAAGTTCATCAATGGGTAGCAGTATTGAACCAATTCAAAACCCTGGATCTGGTCCTGAGAGATATCTGAGCAGGTCAGCTACAGACTCCCCTATTCTCAAACCCACCTGGCCAGCTCACCCAAACCCTCCACAGCCAGGGTTATCTCTATCCTGCTGCCCATGTGAGGTGCAGGACCTGCTCTCCTGAGTGCTACAACATGTGAAGGGCCGGGCGAGACAGCTCTCCTGTCCACCACTGGTTGTGAGAGCAAAAGGGAGAGGAGGATATCTCTCCCTTGCTGGCTTGCCCAAATGGTACACAAGAGGCAAGGGTGGCTTTACCACACTCACACCCGTAGGGCTGGATTTTCTACAACCCTCATATCCAGAGACAGTTTTGCTGTGCCTCCCAGGTGAGGTGCAGGACTTGCTCTCCCGAGTGCTGCTTCCGCTTGGCTTCTTATTAGCCTGAAAAAGAACTAAATATTTATCTTCCCTACATTTTCAAGTCCTTATCTTTAAAATAATTTTCATTCTAATATCTGGGTGAGGCCATGTACGAAAACCAGTGCAACTGTACAAAGATCAGTAGAACATAGCCAGGTCCTTGTAAGCCAGAAAATGAAGCCAGGTCAAAGCCTAGTCCTCATCTCTCATTCTTGAGCAATCAATCAATTTCTTTATTTACAAGGCTTATGCTAATATTTTACTTTACCTGTCTTATGAAGATTAAAATAACACATTTGTAGTAAAATATAATTAATAGACTAATTATTAAAACTTCTTGGTAATGTCTCAGAATAGAATCATTGCAAAGTTAAACATATATGAATTGATTTTTCTTCTCATAAAAAGTATTATATTGATATATTTTAAATATATACAAGATCTATCCAAAGTATTTAGAAAAAACTCATTTTATATAATCACTTATCATGATTAACCTTCATAAATATTAACTGTACAAACCAATGGGGTTAACTGTGTTACATTGCTCATAGAAATATAAAATATGTTTTGAATTTTAGAGAAGAGTCCAGATTGAAGCAATGTACAGCCAGTTTTTAAAAAGTGAAAATCATATACAAAAAGAGCTGAAATTTTTCTTAAGGACTTTTGTGTATATCAAGTATTATATTTTATTTTTATTCACAAATATTTATTATTTTAATATCTCCTAAATTTATGTGTGCTGAAAAAATTAAAGTTGAAGGGTCTTTTTAGCAAATATGCATCGTGTTTATATAGAGATAGTTACCACCTTTTAAATAAAATTAATGTTCTTACTAGTGAAACTCTAACATTCTTTAATCTCTTATCTCTTTGCAAGATAATAGTTGGAGAAACAGCAGTGTTTTGCCTGCAATTAGCCACAAGAGATTTTGAAAACCAGGAAAAAACTATTTTAACTGGAGATTGTTGCTATATAAACCCACTGGTACGCCGAACCGTCCGATTTCTTGGTATGTATCCATTGACTTATTTTTGTTCTTCTCAATAATGATAATCACATATGAGACAACTTTTACGATGAGCCTAGATGTAATTTCCACATTTAAGAAATTAAGAATTAAGAAAGAATAAAACCCACGAATATTATTTTTTAAAGAAACTTAAGTATATGTAGTGAAAACTAGAAATGTATGCATTAGGGGGGTTTCGGAATGAATGGATGAAGGGGAAGGGTAACCCGACCAGCTCATTCAAGAACAACAATTTGGTCAAAGCATGAATATGAAGCTCAATACACCATATTCCTTTGACCAGTCCTGAGCTGGTTTTCATAAAAACTAAGGTACGTTGAGAGTTTTGTTAGAGAACAAGAGACACCTATACTTTCTTCATGCTTTAAGAGTTTAGCACCTAACAGAATGACAAATTACTAAGCGTCTTTGCAATTCAACAGAAATCTAGATAAACCAATTTTACGGGACAACAAAGTTTATTGTGAATTAGATGAATTTTGATAAACATTGGGAGATGCATTCAGGAGCCTGCATCTTTTCAGTGTGTGTCTTCTGTTATGTGGCTCAAGAGAGAGACTTTGGAGACAACAAACAGTGGAGACTATTCCACAACTACTGCACTTGATACTAGCTTCTATTACACTAGAAGATTTGGGACTGTAGGTCTCTCTGAAGACTGACGGTCTTTACACGGAAGGCTGAACTTTTCACTATTATCAAGTGAAGTATCTCCAAAGCCTCCAGGTATCTTTTGAAGGAAACACACACACAAACACGCACAAACACACACACACATATGTACATATATAAAAGTAATGTAATACTGACTCTCTTTGCATGTAAACCGTTTAATAACGAAATAAGTAGCAAGCAATAACATTTGCAAAACTAAAAGTACTTGAAATTAGTATGTTCCTATGTATTAAGTAAATTTGGTTGGTTTGTTGAAGCAAAACAGCCTCTGCATTTGCATGCCTATTTGTAAAGGACATATGGGAAGTGTGCCTATCACTTGCCATGTTTCTTATTAATAATATAAATTTCCTTTCGTTTTTGCTCCTTCATGGTGACCTGAGCATTCTCATCTTATAATACAATGAAAGTTGTAGTTGAAGCAACACTGCCAAAAGACATTGCACTTTGCATAGGGACTTTGTTCCTTGGGTCAAAAGAGTGGCCATGCCTACAAGATCCCATTTTGAAAATTATCTGTGCCATCAACAGCAATAATGGCTTTGGACCTGAGACACTGACATTTCAGTTCTAAGACATATTTGGAAAAATTTTCAAGTATCAAGAGACATTTCTCTACTCTTGTCGAGTATTTCTATTTTAAACAAGGAGACCTATTACACTAGATAAAAAGAACAGTTTAGTTAAGAAAATGAGTACATCTTAGCCTACATTTCAAGAAGTATAGATATTTCAGATCCAGTGCTTTTCTTCAATATTCCCAAAGGACAAAAATATGCGCACTTGTGTGCATTAACATCTCACTGGCATCAGGTTGCTCCCAATTCTCTGCCTCTCTTAATTTTCTGCTTCTATGAACTATCTTTGGTATGATTTTTAGCCACTGCTAAGAAGTTCAAAGAGGGATGCTTGCTGTTTTCTTTCAAAACATAAAAGAGAAAAACTCAATGTTTCTATCACCTTCACATTTGGACACTCAGAGTTTTGTTATGTGTAGGTTTCTGTAAACAAAACTTACATAATATTTTGAAAATTAGAAGAATACTTAATACTGGATCACTAGTTGATCCTTTGCAACTTTGCAACTTTGATGATTTCCCAGTACAACAGTCAGTCACATAAGGCTTAGAAAAACAGTCCTGAAATACATACCTAAAAAGAAGAACATCTCACTTTTATAATAAAATGAATAATGACTTTTTAATAGAAAAACTTTAGGAAAAATTATATTGCCATATGCTTAAAAGTCCTTGGAGATGAAGAAATGGCTCTGCAGTTAAAAGTTCATTCTGCTTTTGCAGTGGCCTTGGGTTTTAGTCCTAAAACCCACATCAAGTGGCTCTTAACCATCAGTTACTCCAGCTCCAGGGCATCTGAAATGCTGTCTTCTGACCTCTGTAGGATCCTGCACAGATGTATTGCACAAATATACAGCCATGTGCACACACATACCTGTAATATAAAATAAATAAACAAATCTTGAAAAAATAACGATAAAATTTAAAAAATGTGGATTTTACTACCTCAAATTAAAAACCAGTAGATATCTTCACATCCAAAGCATACCTTTAAATGCTGTATTTGATGCATGTCATTGATTTTAATGACAATTATTTTACTGAGGTAGAAAAATAATTTTTGATCATAAAAAAATTCTTCCATAATATTTTAAAAATGAAAAAGACATCCACCCATCTAATACTAGAAATGTATTTGCCCTTTGCAGTTTTCATGGGGCGAATGGCCAGTGACCTTCCAGAGCTAAAAAATGCTTTTGGCATTCAAGCAAATCTAAGTTTATTACAAAGGGAGAATAAAGTCTGCATATTGAAATTTGTACTTTGAGGTAACCACAGTAGAGAAATATTGATGCTGTTAAGACATTTGAGAATTAGAGCCTTGATTACCTGCTTGTTCCCTAACTCCTTCCAAAGCAGATAACTAGAAAGCAAATCTTATACAAGATAAAGTGGGGCCCTTGGTAGCTGTTCTGTGCCTTTGGCAAATGTGTTTCTGAAGGCAACGTAGAAATTAAATCCAAGAACATCCCACTGAAGATTTCTCCATGATATTTAGATGGAAACTGATGACATTAGATTTTCCTGCTAGCTGGTGCCTCCAGCGAAGGTGTTACCCATGTGAATGGGCTTAGGACGCATCATCGAAGAGACACAACTGTTTTTACTTTATGTTGGTGTGATTTAAAATAAATGTCAAAATGGGGAAAGAAAAAGAGATTGCTAACATTAGTAAAACATGTTCAAATGCCTTCTCTCAGGGGACCTGTCTCTTCATTTAAAAACCTGCATCACCCAAACATAGTCTCAGAATATATTTTATTCCTTTATTTTATGTCTTACAAACCTGCCATGCATGAAAATGTAGCCAGTGGTAGACAGCTCAATATGTTAAATAATTTAACACCCTTAACGATGCCAGAGAGCCAAGGAAGAAACTGAGGAGAGGTAAAAAACTGAGAATACGCATGTATGGAATGCGGCACAGTTTCTAAAATATTTTCATACTGGCATATTATAGAATAAAGTTATTTTTTAAGAAAAAAGAAAGCTAATACTGTTTGCTGTCTTTGTTTCTCAGGAATTTATGCATTTGGACTGTTTGCGACAGATATCTTTGTAAACGCTGGGCAAGTGGTTACAGGAAACCTGGCTCCACACTTTCTGGCTTTGTGTAAGCCTAACTACACAGCGCTTGGATGTCAGCAGTACACACAGTTTATCAGTGGGGAGGAAGCATGCACAGGCAACCCAGACCTCATCATGCGAGCAAGGAAAACATTCCCATCCAAAGAAGCTGCCCTGAGTGTCTATGCTGCCATGTATCTGACGGTAAGCAATGAGCAACAGCGCATACTCTTGAAGATGTGTTTGCCTTCTTCCAAGTGTGAAATTCTTTTCGGCACCTTAATGGGAGTCATATATAGAACACTAATGGTTTTCTGTTAGCCATTCAATCTATTTCTTTTGTTTGTTTGTTTGTTTTTGTTTTTGTTTTTGTTTTTCGAGACATGGTTTCTCTGTATAGCCCCGGCTGTCCTGGAACTCACTCTGTAGACCAGGCTGGCCTCAAACTCAGAAATCCGCTTGCCTCTGCCTCCCGAGTGCTGGGATTAAAGGCTTGCACCACCACTGCCCAGCTCAATCTATTTCTAATCATTGTTGGTTGTTCTGTGATAATATTAACTCAGCTGGCTCTCTTAAGGTCATGTGTGGGTAGCTGATTTCATAAAATAAAATATTGCCATTGGAATTTCTGTTAGTAAATATGTTTATCTTTTTTATTAAATAAGACTCAATGGAAACAAATGTGTTCCTTAGCAATCCCTACAATGTTGTAATAGTGTAATTTAGAGAACTGTCTGGGCTCCTGCCTGCCTACTCAAACTCTTAGTTTCTCTGGTGCTGGTGGAGAAGGGACTCTTATTTCAGAAGCTTTTTTGTTACTTGTAATTACATCATTGTAATATCTGCATTGGTATTTTAATATTTCCTCATAAAGCTAATAAAAATAACTTGGAATATTATGTTTTCCTTTTATTGATGAGTATTTGCCATCATTCTGGTGGTTGGATCCAGGCTCTGAATGTTGGCATCCTAAGACCTTGAAGTAGGGATGACTGATCACAGTTGCTTGTTACTGATAGCAGGGATGGGGAAAGGGCCAGCCTTGGCAGAGAGTTCTTGACCCCAGCATGTGTCCTCAGCTTTTCCACTGTCAACAGTGGGTATGCAGCTGTAGGGCTGAACTACAAACTTACAAACTTGTTCTCCATGGCTTTCTCCATAAACTATGGTGAGAAGTTCAGAGAGCTTAGAAGTCTTCTTCTCAGTTATTCCAAGATCTACTCCTTTCTGATTTCAACAAGAAAAAAAAAATATAAAAAGAAATAAAAATAAAAAATCTGGCCCAGCTTGAAAGCAAATTTGATTATTTCTAATGGCTTGGAAAAGCTCAGAATTATTTTTGTACTCCAGAAGCTCTTTGATGATGGGAGTGTTTCTAATATAATCATGTCAGATGGCCATTAAAAGCATAGAGAGTCTCTAGCACTATCTAGTCATATTTCTCTCAAAGGCTGAGAATAAAGATTGTTAAGTAGAAGAAAACCTTAAAAGGAAAAAAAAAGTACCAATGTGCATAACATTTCTAGTGCAAGATAAATTTCAAGGTCACAGAGTACACATTTTAGATTGCTGTGGTTCATTTTTTTTTCAACATAGCATTTTGTCCAGATCGGTTTAGAATCCACCATGCAATTTAGGGTAGCCTCAGGTTTGTGGCAATCGGTCCATTTTAGCATCTCAACTCTTGGACTGAGGCCTAATTTTAAGCCTATGAACCATGATAATTGTGGCCCTCTGCCTGCTCTTTAAAAATGATGCTATCAAGGAAATTTGTATAGCACTTGGGATTCATTCTTACCCCATCATTTTGTGTGCCACTTCCTGCTGACTGATGTAAAATATTTGTTACAGTCCCATTCATGCCTGTTCACTCTGCTCCCCAAATAGGTTTTCAAATTCCCTAATTTCTTCAACCTATCAGCTCTGCATTCTCCTATACATTGTGAGGTACCTTTCTTCCTTGAATGAAATGTGCTTACACCCATATTCTTTCCTATTCACCAAGTTCCTTGACTGCAGGATTCTCCTCTGCTGGAATACGCAGCACTCAGTCTTACAAGGAAGATTTTAAAGGACTGAATCACAAGGCATGAGGCAGTTTCTCATCTATTGCCTTCATCTAAATCTGATGTTAACTTTTTGTATCCGTATAGGGACTCTAAATATATCTGCACATGAATATGTGATCGAACAATGATGGAAGGGAAATTGCAGAGTGCTTTCAGAACCCAGAGACTGCACCCTCGTTGAGTACTAATAGATGATAGATTTCTCTATGAATCCAGGCTTTGTCGGTGGTGATGAATATGCAACTAGAATAAAATGCTTAGATGTTTTAGCATCCTAAATTGTCCTTGAACGACATTCCTAGAGGACAGTGTGTTGGCCTCCTATGCAGCAGAATCTTTATATTTTATACCTCAATTCTGCTGACCACCTGCAGGTGTTTCTTTTAGAAATGTATGCTTTGTAAACGTTAGCGCATTAGCACAATGAAAACTTACATACTTCACTAATAATAATAATGAATTATAATGCCTTTAGCAGACATTTACTGAGCACTTATTCTGGTTCAGGCCTTGCTTTTACTCAGTCATGACTTAACATTTTTTACATGTTACTAAATGTTAGCATCTATTCATGATTATTTGTATTTAATAATTCATCATGCATAATGGATTTTAAAAAGTGTGTAACTCTTGGTACCCATTTCACCCATTTATAGCTGGAAATACTGAGAGAGTAAAGTACTTTGTTCAGATCTATTGAACCATAGCTTTTCCTGGTGATGAAGATCTTCAAGATATCTCAAATAGGGAAACACTAAATGTTGCTAGCTCTTGTTTGGTCATGGTTATCCAAAATACCCCTTCCTCCTGCACTACTTCCCCAGCCAGTACAGTTTAAAGCTGAGGGTATGTGGTAAGGAGATTAGAGAGCAGTCCTGTGCTAAGACATCTTCTATCATTAAATACTCTTCAGACAGAGTTAGGATCCCTGCTTATAATTACGATGATGGGCACCTCTGTCTTTTCAACAATAGATTCTGTTCTCTGCTAACTGCTTTCTTCTCTTTCCTCACCGCCCCTTTGTGTGTGTGAGAGAGAATGTGGGTGGCTGCTATGGCAACTCTGAATATAACTCCCGCTGCAAACACAGGATTTCCAGTCAGGGTTTGCCATTATATTTGAACTTATATATGGATGTATTTTGCCCCAGATTCACTAGTGACACCTTGGGGAAACTTCATAATAAAAAAGCTGGTGTTTCAAAAATAATTTGGTCCCATGGAATGATTGCCAGAAGTTTAATAGGTAGATATTTAGGAAAGAATGGCCTTCTGAGAAGTATTCTTTATGAAAATGATCTCATGATCATGTGTAGAGATTTGTTTTCTTAATGTTAGGTCATATGTGAACACATATGAATAAAGAGATGCCAGTATTTGAAAATGAACAGAGGAATATTTGTTTGATGCTCCACTGTGTGGCTTAGTATAAACCCAAGGAATTTGAACTCTCTCTTAGGATCTGACTTAAAATGAGGCTTTCAGGGATAATTTGATTGTAGATATTTCTTTTGCTTTACTAAGAAGTTATAGAGGGAAAAATCCCTAATCCTATTTTTTACAAATGTTATTCGGTTCCCTGGTTGAGGGAATAATCTAAAAGTTATTTAACACTCAGTTCTCAAATTTCTAATTCAGTGCAAAATTCTACTAAAATAATATTTAAATTTAGCTTTCTGGTATTTTCATGTACACTGACTAATTAGTTTTCAAATTAAAAGCAAACAAGGAAAAAAACCCCTTCAAAGTTGAGATTGAAAGACCATTTTGATGAATTTCTGGTACACCCATACAATTTGAAACATAAAAGCATGCTCTCAGATCTTTTGGTAACCTTCAAATATGACCTTGTAATAAAAATAATTATAATAAGGGGGTTGGAAAGATGGCTCAGTGGTTAGGAGCACTGGCTGCTCTTACAGAATGTAAGAATCTGAATGTAATTCTCAATACCCACATGGTGACTCATAACCATTCTGTAACTCCAGCTCCAGGGATTCTGATGCCCTCTTCTGGCCTCTTCAGGCATGAGGTATACACAGGGTACATAGACATTTATACAGGTTAAACACCTGAAAACCTAAAATAAAAATTTAAGAACTTAAAAAAGAAGTAATAAACCAGAGTGGCTAAATCATTGGCCCTTAATTTCCATTGTGTGGTACTCCGTATTGGCCCACTCTAAAGCTAGGAGAGAGCAACAGCTTCTCGCCTGGGGCTGAGTCAGCTCAGCAGTCAGCTGAAGTTTCCTCAGTTGGTACAACTGGAATCAGTGGGCTTCTCTCATTCCTGTGAGGTCTTTCTTGGTTAACTTGCCAGATTGTGTCTCAGCACAACCTTTGAAAACGTTGAAGCCCCAAACTTTAATGTACCTAGAGAGTTAAATTCTTGGTTCCCTCGACATTTCATCAGAATGCTCTATCTATCCAGGCAAATCACAGAGCACCTGTAGATGGAGGAGTTGTCCAGATAGATTGTTAAAAGTGTATATAATGCCATAGGGGGAATTTGTGGCCATTACATGATTTACCAATTTTTCTCTGAAAAGTGGACAGAATATATATATATAATACTGCTTTCATCTGTCCTTGGTGCTAGTGGCCAATTATTGGCACTTTCCTTCCTTCCCTTGGCACAATCTTCTGTTGTAGTTATCTCACAGCACCCCCTGTATACTAATCACAAATCACATGATGCTGAGACAAGGCTTAGAAGGACACACCCCATTAGCTTCTTAAGACAGATCTGAAATCATGTTGAAGTGGGAAAATAGGGTAGAACAAACACACTCTGGGCCCCCATTCTTTATTCATCTTCATTGTCTGGTGAGATCCAGGTGCCATCCCTAAGCTGTCCTCTAAACTTGCATGTATGAGAGTAATTTAATCTTAAAGTGTATAAGGTCCGTGTGCGCTTCATATTTCACTGGAGCAAATTTGATCAAGTGTCTGCTCAGACATATCAAAAATATTTCTTGACACATGGTCAGTTCGATGCTGTATGACTTTGATGACTGGTGTCACAACTGTCATTATTAGTCAACTAACACTTTTCTTATCAGCTCAGTGTTACTGTGTAAGGTGAGAGAAAAGACAAAAGCCATATAGGAAATGCCTTCTGTGTTCCAATGTATTTGTTGTTATGGGACCTTTTAGTCATTTTAAATCCCTTTCTCCACTCTCTTTCTTGAACTTGGCATTTTAAAATTTTCTATCTAATGCACAATCTCTTACACTACCTTGAGAAGGAGACAATAAAGCAATAATGATGCTGCTCTGAAATTGGACACATAAAATTACATAAATGGGTGGTATGATGATAAACAGCTAAGTAAATGATTAAAAACACACTAACTGAAGCATATTTTTCTGCACATTTTTTGTCTTACATGAGTTCTAGAAATAAGATGTATATTTGTTCTATGATTGTCATGTGGATTTTTTTTTTATTGCCTCTGGTTTTTCAGTCATATCCCAGGAGTCTCTGCATTAGCAGTGTGTAAGAACCTCTGAGCAGTCTGGGCTCTCTAGTGCTGCCAGATGACTTATTTCTGGCTAAAAGCAAAGAGCACTGGCATTTTAGTTAGAACATGTGGGCTTATTATCAGTGAATACAGTATTTACTGTGCTTTTTTTTTCACATATTGAAAAGAATGTCACAGACATTCCTATGTTGGGCTTTCTTAGGAGTTAACAGAGCAGTTTGGGGACTGCAGTAAGCTGGATATTCTCATTAGGAAAGTAGGGCTCAGCAGCACAGGACAGGGTACGACAGGGAGAGTTGCATTGGAACTACTGTGGCCACTGGGCACTGTGCCTCCTTGGGCTCCGTCACCATATAAATCTTCAAAATTGTATTTTATGACAGCATTGCTATGAAAAAGACTTTTGTTTTGCTTCTTGTTTGTTTTTGAGACAGAATTTCTCTGTATAGCCCTGGCTGACCTGGAACCTACTCTGGATGGCCTTGAACTCAGAGATATGCATTGCCCGTACCTTCTGAGTACTGGCATTTAGAAGCATACACCACCATCATCAAGCTGCAAAAGACATTTTTAGGTATTGGAAGTTTTATTGAACCCAAACCTTTGAGCTTTTGTGGCTTGGTTTCTAGTTTTAAGAGAATTTAGTACATTTCCCGGGTCTTTAGAAGCTGCTTGGGTGTGCTTAGGATTCATTAAAACAGGTAAAGCCCTGAGCTTGGTATGTAATGAAGGAGTTACAACTGTCAGTCTGTCTGGGAGTGATGGTGAATGCCACACATTGTCCACTTTTGACAGGCAGCAGGACGGGTCCCTTAGAAGTGAATGACACTTAGAATGCTCTTGAGGTTGGGTGTGGTTTAGAGAGTGGAAATGAAACATCAGGAAGAGAAGCGGAAGCAAAGGCAAGGACCAAGAAACAAACAAACAAACAGCAATACCTAGGGCAAGAACAAACTCAAGGCTAAGGTACATGGGTATATGGGAAAAATTGTGAGATTTAAGCAGTAGATAGAGTAATAGAGCAGAAAGGATTTGTAATGAAACTCCACGTTTCCAGTTATGAATGATATGTAGGTAGAAAATGACTTGGCCTAGAAGCAGCACCTCACACAATTACTTTTGACCCAATTTCACATATTCTTAAAGACACCTTGGCATTACTCCCTACCCTGAGTTATACCTGTGACAAAGTCTCAGAATGGTCTGACAGAGAAGATGGTCCCAGGATTTCAGACAATGAAGATTTGGATTTGTCCAGCTTTCTGAACACTGAGATCCCTACCACACATGAGACCGCGTTCAAAGAGTATATAAGTGATGTTCCTGGTTTCTAAAAGCTGAAATGTGTTAGAAATCTAAGCTGTCATGACCTGGAGTCATCACAGGCTGAGACCAAGGCTGGAAATGCTAGAGCCCCTGGAGTGTTCTCTCAGAGCCCAGGAACAGAAGTTCCTCTGGGAAACACATTTGGAGCCATACCCGGAGTGTGCCTTGGAATTCTTGCACCTTCACTGACAGACACCATTGTGCATGTGGCCAATTCCGTCAGCCACACTATAGAATTCAGCTTTCCTGATTATGTTCCAGCCTCTGTCCCCAGCTACATTTACTGGAAAGCTGCCACTTGTGTAGCTTTCTTTTGGACACTTTATAAAGCACTGCCCAACAAGGGATTTCCAGCATGACGCTCAATCTAAGGAGGTTCTCCTCACATCAAATGTATTTGCATGTAAGTGGTTCAATATTCAGGGACAGCTTATAGCACTTTAATTTTAGCCATCAAACTGAACCCAAAACTATAGCTCAAATACAGGCAATTTCTCAGAACCTCTGCGGTTTCATTACTTTCCAGGTTGCATTCTTTCGAACACAGTCTACCATGAGCTCTTTGTTTATGCCATTTTAGGAAAATCTTGGAAGTGGAATGAAGGGCTTCAAATCACAAACAGAAGTTCCTCTATAATCGTATAGCAATCTGAAGCATGAAATTATTATTATTAGCAAGGGCTTGCAGCGCAGAGCACTTTTCACACAGTGTGTATGCTGTTTTCTTCCTCTATATGGGTACTTAGCATTGCTAGATTATGGACAATGCAGAAATATATCCTTAAAATCCCCTCTATCAAAACAAACGCCTAACAGTGGTTCATTAATTTCAGTAGCTATCCAGATATATAAAGAAAGTTTGAGAAAGACAAACTTACACTTCTTCACCACATGATCAAGTTAGATCACAGGTTTTGCCCCCATGCTCCATATCCCCACACAAAATCTCTTTCTTCCCTCCCTCCTTTCTTCTCTCTTTTTTGGTTCTTTCTCTGGTGTGCTGTCCATGGTCTCTCTCTCTCTCTCTCTCTCTCTCTCTCTCTCTCTCTCTCTCTCNAAGGCCAGATCACAGAGCCCTACATGGCTATGAGGCTCTCCCGTAATAAAGCTCATTCTGAAGGATGATTGGTCTTAGCTTTATTCTCCATGAATCAGGGCTCTTTTCTTACCAGGGTGCTTTTCATCTTTCTTCTGTATTGGCTTCCCTTACTTTAAGGCATTAAAAACATTATCCTCTCCAAAAGTGTTTTTTTTTTTTTTCTCCCATGCAAATGCCTTACTGAAGTCTCAGGAAACCATCTACCTGCCCTCAAAGAACAGGCTATTGAGTCTCTCCAAGGGTGAGCTTCCCCATTTCAATGTCTTTGCTAATGAAGTCCAAACTCTCTCAATGGACCTTATCTCTTTCCTATCTCTTTTAGCTCTACTCCTAAAAATATCTATGTAGATAGTGTCCCACCATCTCCTTTAACCTAAGATTTCCCAGACCAGAATCAACCCAGACACTGCTCTAACTTAGCTGTGTGTGTGTCTTCTGACTTGCTGATTGGCATTCTTCTCCTCCCAGTTACCCAGTAATAAAATGAGTCATTCTGAACCCCTCCTTCTCCTGCACCCCCACATCCAGATGTCTGACTAATTCTGTTGCTTCCACCTTTGAACTATCTCAGGATTGCAGACTTTTCCTTTTCCCTCTCCGTGTTCCTACTGTTTTAATTCAGTGCCTTTGTATTGCTGGCCTTGACAGTTCGAAGTGCTTGTTAAAAAAGATTCTTAATATAGCTTCCCCCACCCATCTACCCCATACTAGGTGCTGGAATAGCATGATTTTTAAGTACTTTCCTGTTTGTATAGAACCTTTCTGGAGCTGGCTCTTATTATCCCTCCCAATCGTATATGATGTATCCAAGGCTCTTTTGATTTTAGTTGAAGGTTTTTTTAAAATAACCCTCCTGCAATATAGGCTGAATTGTGTCGTCTCTCCTATCCTTATTATCTTAATCACCCCCTCCCCCAAGGATCCATCTGGATATACCATCACATTGTGGGGTGGAAGAGCAATGTAGGAATCAGAGAAAGAACACAGTTCAACCTGCAATGCAGGGGTCTTTCTGAAGTCTTCAACTAGATTCAGTAAGGCCTTGGATACAGCATAGATGACTGTACAGAGGTGATAAGCTACAGAAAGTTTCTATGCAAACAGGGGTTGTTTGTAGCTCATGCTACTCCAGGTAAATAGTGTGGTCATAAAAGTAGACCTTCAAGATGAAATTAGTGCCTTTGTAGGAACGGGAAGCAGAGTGGCTTCTTCCTCTCTCCCTGTACCCTGAGATGGTGCAGCAACACTCTGGCCATCTTCCAGCCTTCAGGAACATTATCATCAGAACCTGACCACAGTTGTTAGACTTCCAAATTCCTGAATTGTACAAACAATTTCTGTAGTTTAAGTCACCCAATCTTTGGAATTTTTGTTCTGACTGCTGAGACTAGCTATGATACTGCCTTCATTTCATGACTGACCTTTTAGGGGTTCACGTCTTAATTCATGTGAATTCTTCTCTGGGCAGAAATTTCTACCGTTTGCTAAGTATAGTAATGGTTTCACTTGTGTCCTTCTGCTTTCACGTCCACTCAGCCTGCCATGGTTCCATTGCCTTCACAATCTCCCAGAATTCCATGCCACTCTATGTTCTGGTCAGGGCTGTGCACTGCAATTGATTGAGATTGATTTTGCCAGGCTGAGCCAGGCAAAAAGAATGTAAAAGGACAGGATGAAAAACTAGTCTCAACAAATGAGAGGGAGCCACTGAGACCAGAGAGAGGCCAGCAAGAATCAACCCATAGGAAAGGTGAGATGAACAGTGCTGGGACTGTACAGCCTGGGTACCACTGCTACCCATAAGGCAATGCTTCTACCTAGCCCGAGTACCACTGCTACCCATAAATCAGTGCTTCTACCTAGCCCGGGTATCACTGCTACCCATAAGTCAGTGCTTCTCCCTCTCTTAGTGCCTTCAGGCAAGCCAAAGAAGTAGATGCTTCTCTGTATCTGCCCCATGTCAGCCACAGAAACAACTGAGTTCGAGTGATGTTCTGGGAGCCCATCTGTCAGGGCACTCAGGAAGACTATACCCAATGATTTTCGTTCTGGTGGTAAATCATTGCTTCCCATCCAGAAAGCTATATGCATGAAAGAAATTTTCTAATCTCCTCAAGGTACTTTGTTAGGAAGAAAATCTTAGTCTATCCCAAAATTAAGCTCCTCTTTAAAGATTTATCTAATCTGATTGAAACCAATCTGTCTGTTCTTGGTGGCACACCAATTACATTTGACATTAAAAGCAAATCATTTTTAACATCCCTCCTATATAAAAAACTACTTTTAAATAATAGTCACGTGATGAAAATAATTATGGATCCTTTATAAGTTTTTTGTTTTTAAAATCAACAATATATAAAAATAGAAATAGGTTAGAGAATTGCTCAGAGGGTAAACAAGCGTGAGGACCCGAGTTCAGTCCTCAGTATCCAGTTCAGGCTGCAACAGCATTGATCTGTAACCTGCAAAATCAAAGACAGGAAGATCGCTGGACCCCATCAGATGTCCCGTGTAGCCAAACTGGCAAGCTAGAAGTTTGGTGAGGTCCTCCATTTCAAAATCTAAGGAGAGTTGAGAGAGGAAGACAGGAAATGAGGATCTCTGTCACACAAACATTCACATATGTACACACACACACACACACACACACACACAATGTCTATTCAAAATATGTTAACAACAAAGTATTAAATAAAAATTTGAATAATGGTTATGATTATTTGAAAATACAAACATTTATAAGTAGGAAAGGATATCCATACTTTATTTCACAAATGAACTAAAGTTTTCAATTATCCAACAAAACATTCACATTTTTTCACTATGTAAATTTTCACTATAATGCAGTACTGTAAGTAGTCACATAGATTGGAAGAACTGAAATACACAAATTGTCCCTTTTCATCTTTAATAGCCATGCTAGCACACTGGTGCTTTTTTTCCCATCAAACCTGCCATCAATGGCACACCTGGGATCTGAGGACATTAAATGTTGCTGTAAAGCACTTGGAAGTTTCCCAGCCTTTTTACCGGCCTGCTTTCCAGACAGATCTGAATAGCTGAGTCCACATGCCAGGGATAAATGGGTGGCTGGGAATTCTTTGAATTAACTTCCAGGTACAATAGAATAGGCATTCACATTTATGGAATAAAATGTGCTAATTGAAACCTGTATATACCAATACTCAGAAAGAAGTACAATAATTATTTGACCCTAAAGCAACATTACACTTAATATCTCTCTATATAACTAATCACTCCAAAGCTGGCAAAGCTGGCAAGAACAACCATTTATCATACTCACAGACTATAGGTCAGATCATTGAGAAAGGCAAATTGTGGTTTGGTCTTTTTAAAACTGTTTCTCATTTCTGCTGGGAAGACTCAGAGGTAGAGTCAAGAGTGACAGAGTTTAGAATCAACTGCAGATTTTCATCTGTCTCTTTCCCCTATCTG